>VUQG01034867.1:0-45889 GCA_015106755.1 Etia nguti
TTTGAATTTCTCAATAACTTCATCCCTGACCTGTCTGGTGTGTTCTTTGGACTTCATGGTGTTGTTGCTCCCAATATTCTCTTAGACAACCTCTGAGGCCGTCACAGAGCAGCTGTATTTGTACTGACATTAGATTACACACAGGTGCACTCTATTTAGTCTATTTAATCTATTTAGCACTCATCAGGCAATGTCTATGGGCAACTGACTGCACTCAGACCAAAGGGGGCTGAATAATTACGCACACCCCACTTTGCAGTTATTTATTTGTAAAAAATGTTTGGAATCATGTATGATTTTCGTTCCACTTCTCACGTGTACACCACTTTGTATTGGTCTTTCACGTGGAATTCCAATATAATTGATTCATGTTTGTGGCTGTAATGTGACAAAATGTGGAAAAGTTCAAGGGGGCCAAATACTTTTGCAAGCCACTGTATGTGGTAAGACAGCTCTTTCTAAATAGGAACTAAAGTTGTTCTACTCATTAAAATGACCAGGATCCACTGAAAAAGAAAACAGTAATTTTACCCTGCAGAGCACACGACCAGTAAGTTTGTTTGTCTCACTTTGGTATATGTATACCCTAATTCTGAATCAAACTAAAAGTTGTGATATATTCTAGTCATACAGCAACCCTGTGTTCTCTTATCTTTATTTGCTTGTTTGATTCCTAAAACAAAACTGTAGCAGCTCTGGAACCATATCAAAAAAGGTATGCGGCAGCAAGTACAGCAACGGACATATGTTAAATATAGCAAACTAACACCTTTATATTTTCCGATCACTTATTCATGTGATCGGAAAATATAAAGGTGAAAACTGAAAACACTGGAAATTACTTTGTGATGTCTCCACAGGATTAGGACAATTGATTTGTTGCCTAATATAATTCATGTAATTGTTGACTTTGATAATATAATTGGATTTTTTAACTGTGAGATTGTAATGTGTATGTAAAGTTGTCGGACAAATGATCGTGCTGAGAATTCAGATGTATGTAAAAATAAATTATGACTTAGAGAGAAGGTCGGAAGCCACAGAGTGTCCCATTCCTGTTTGATTTAAAACTTGAAATAAATATTCTGGGGACATGTGACACTAACATTAATATGTCTTAAAGTGGTACAATATGGGACCTTTAATGTTGACCTAATAAGAAGGGATTTTCTGGGGCACTAAAAGTCTTTAAACTCCCCCTTTCTCCATATTCAATGGAAAGGCTTGAGATTCTTCTTTCAAATCTGACTACATTTTAATTGCAGTGTTGAACAGTACAACAATGCTAATGAGATTTAAAGGTTCTACAATAAGAACAAAAAAATAAAGTAGTCTGGAGTATCATTAACCCAGAATGATCACTCAAGTGATTTAAAGCAATCTGAAACATATTACTCAAATTCAGCACAATTTATTTTGGTCCAATCTTTGCTTGAACTTAGGTATTAAATGTAGTCTTATAAATAGGATGTTATTTAACCTATTTGAAGATAAGGTCACAAGGCTGGCTCCTCAGACACTGGTATAGTAAGTATGCTGTTTGTTAGCAAAGGTCCTTGAATGTTTGAGAAGCAGAGCTCCCAATCAATTATACTTCTTTCTTACTTACATTTACAGTAGAGTACAGTAGAGGCTCCTCATCCATCCACCTTCACTATATGTAACAATGTCCCCTTTATTCTTACCCTGTTATCATCGTAAGTGCTGTTGTAGAAGGGACTGTCATGAAATGTAAATATGGCCTGTGGGCTTGTTCTGTTTGTTTTATGTGGAAAAATGTATAAAAATGGCTGTAATTCAATGCTTCTGTTGCTGAAAATTTGCCCTTCAGTTACATCATGATCGATTCAATAAACAGATTACATTAATTGAAAACATAATGTAATCAGGTTCTGATTAAGTTTCGTTCAAAACATACATACTGATGCAATTGAATTATATATTATTTTATAATTCTTGGAAATTAAATGTTCATTGATCAGTATGACCACAGTTATGCTTAAGATCACTTTGAAACAACATCCAGACTCAGTCCCTGACTGGCTATATGATAACAGTGTGGTCCTGAGTGGGCTACAGGCAGAAGTGACAGCATACTGTAAGCACTCTGGAAGCTGTCAATACTTTGACAAAGACAAATTTGTATGAAACTAAACCACACCAGAATAAACTAGTAGACATAAATCCTTTATAGATACAGTATGCCACTAAACTTGACTCTAACCTTTACTTTGTCCTTACTCACTAGGTGGTAGCATGTTGCATCCTTTATTTATGTAGCAGACATTGGTGGTTGAGTGTGATTTTCAATAGGCTCCAATTGTGTATCAATTAGGACTAGAATTCCTATCACAGCAGTCTCTGGTTTATGCACGCTTGAGGATGCATAAACCAGAGGCCTTTTTGCAGCCATTTACAGACCTTCTTGTATTTGGCTGCATCAGTTCTGATTCAATCACCCTCTCCCTGATGATGGGAATGAATCCGACAGTATGATTCTGTCATTGCTACAGCCATTTAACCCATTATTAATTTAAAAATGTTTTTTAGTATAGCTTTGTATGTTCTTAATCCCATTTTTTCATCTCAGTCAGCTCAGTTACTTGTGCTTGCCAGATGTGGGAAGTAACGAAGTACAAATACTTTGTTACTGTACTTAAGTGGAATTTTCAAGTACCTGTACTTTACTTGAGTAGTTTTTTTATGACTACTTTTTACTTTTGCTCCCTACATTTTTAAACAAATATCTGTACTTTCTACTCCTTACATTTTCAAAACAGACTCGTTACCTTTGGTTTAACACATTTGAGGGGAGTTACACTGTGAGCCTTTATACATCAAACCGATTTGATCCTAAACAGAAACACATAAAAAGCAATCCTGTTCATTTATTAATCACCAGAGGATGTCACATAAAACCAGATGAAAGAGGCAAAACTATGTGCTAAGTGGGTGGGTGTGTTTATTTATTTATTCAATTTTTGCCACAACACCAGAATGAATGCAGGTGCCCGTAAGTTGTGGCTGAGGTACTTCAGCATCTAGCTAGCCTTACTGAAGACGAGGAGCATAAAGGGAGTGACTTTTGGTCAAAGCGCTGAATGCGCTTTCGCCTCTTCCCTACTCATTTTCCTGTTTAGAGACAAAGACTACTTTTTCTCTGCTGATGTTCTACTTAACTGATTCAAACTAAGTACATTTATTAAAATTTAAATTTAAACTTTAGTTGTGAATTGACACTGTTTTATCTCCTTTCCCCTGATTCATCATTTGTACTTTTTCAAATTATCTTTGCTTTTGCTGGAATTTGCACAGCACATTTCCATTAAGTTGTCGCTATAGAACTATGCATTCCTAAACAGAAAGTACTTTGCTCGAGTTAACAGTGGGAAGACATTGTTTCACAAGGGGGAACTGACATCTAGGTCCTGATGGCCAAGTCTTATATAAGGAAAATAACTGCCTGAGATGACCGTGACTCCCACAGTACTGACATTTGCTCATTGTGGACTACATTCTGTTTTACCTACATGTGTTTGGTAAATGTAGGCTGATTCTACTTCCCTCACTTTTGTACTGCCACCTTTTCAGGGGATGTTTTGACAACATTTCTAAAAGTCACTGTGAATTAGCTTCGTGACTGTTGTCTTAGAACTTTTTTAGTTTAAGAAGTTAATGTGGCATTACTAGGGATTGTGGTTCTTACTGAACTTATTACATATGCTACGATCCATTTTCTGTCACTCAGCCTAATAAACTAAATAGTGCAGTATTATTTGCTGGAGTGTCCCTTTCACAGCGCAAACTTTTTGAAGCAGAGTATAACATTATTAAAACATATAAAATACACCTCTCTCTTGACCCAGTAATTAATTGATCCATGTTTAAATTTCAATTTGACTTTTATATAAAAACATTTGTAATGCGATTAAATAATCTATTTATGCTTTCATTTTCAGAAACACAAGTCAGCAACCATAGTGCTCTCTATATAATATATCTGTCTTTTATGTGTGGATATATATTAAAGTATAATGAGAAAGTGTGTTGATAAAAATTATACATCTTTGCAAAGCTGGTCATTTTAAAATTAGAATTTATAGTTTAGAATTTACAAGCAATCAGCATTTAAGTTTTTCTATCAGATATCAAAAGCACAGAGCAGTTAAAGCTTATTAATTAAATTTCTCTCACTGTGAGTTTGGCAGTTTGCAAGTATCTGTACAGATACTTGCAAAGAGCCAAAGTTATGTTAGTAGCATAATGCAGTTGTTTCTGTGCTAAAACAACTGCAGTTTGCACATTACCATCACACTCTCATCCTTTTGTAGAATAAAATTAAAAGTAATGTCCATACCCATGCTGTAGACCTCACTACCATTAAAGTGCAAATGTAGCTCAGAAGTGGAATGAATAGGCAGAATATAGCAGACTAACAAGTCCAAATAAGTGAACTACTGGGATCCAGTTCTCAACAAGAATTAATTCTCAATTCCCATCCCTAGACATTACTGTGTGACCTCTGTGCAAAGGTCTCACTATCTCATCAGTGCAGATGATCACCTACTCTTGTATTTTGTGTTGCAGTGCCATCATTCTGGGGGCTGGTAAATTCAGCCTGGAATCTATGCTCAGTAGGGAAGAGGCAGTCGCCAGTGAACATCGAGACCAGCCACATGATCTTCGACCCTTTTCTTACACCCATAAAGCTGAACACTGGCAGACGCAAGGTAAAGAAACATATGTTAATGTTTTTCTCCGTTGTCTGTTTGATGGATGCTGGTGCTTTGTCGACTCTTTTTTTTGTATGCTCATTGCACCTCTATGATGTCGCACTACATTCATCTAATGCTATCGTGTTGGTTGCTGTTGTATAACTATTGTTGGTTGACAAGGTGTGTATCCCCGATCAGTGCTACCAACTGTTTTTTATGTTGGCAGACAATGCGACCTCCTTGAGATAAAATACAGCTCACTTCACCCATTCAGCGATACACAATCCTTATATTCTGGCTCAAGAAAAGCTTCTACTTTATCTTAAAGGCTTCACAGATGATATCCTGCAGCCTAACAGTGGTTTAGTCAGTGGTTTCTTTTGTGATCTTCCCTGTACAGTGGTGTACAAGGACAGGACTCTGTTTGATCATGTGCCGTATGACAGGAGCTAATTAAGAAGAATTCACAGATTGTGTGTTTTCAAAAATGCACACTTGCATTCTGAAATTAATGCTATGATTAGTTGTTATGTTTATATTCTAGAAGAGTACAGTGTTAGCCTTGGGCAGTGATAGTGCAAACGGGATGCATTGCAGATTATCGTCTATGGTATACTGCTATAGTAGTTGTCTTCATCTAACAGTTTTCCTTGATTTTTAATCATTTTCATGATTTGGAATTGTGAATCCATCTGCACACAGAGGAACACCGTAGAATTGGTAGTGAACTCTGTGATTAAAATAGTCAGTTACATTTTACATGTCTTGCAAAACTTATGCGTGAAAGGAAATGTAACTATTGTAAGGGGGGTCCCCTGCTGCTCCCTCAAGAAGTCCTCTTTGAGAGCTGCCCTGTAGTGTCCAAATGGAGTAAATCACTCACAATCACACTATTTCATTACAATAGGAATAGATCCCACAGAGTAAGACTTGACATAAGAGGGAGTTAAAAATAGACCTGGGATTTTTGTGGTTACATGTCAATGTAAATATGTTGTGGTTAATCAGTAAGGGACAGGCAACCTTGAGACTTTCCTAACCAAATGAAATAAATAAATAACATCTAGGTGTCTTGACAGAATGTACAATCCAGTTTTAATATAATATTAAAACTAATAGCTAACATAATGTGATGCTTATGAGGTTATTGGAACCGTTTTCCAATTGCAAAAAAAAAAAAAGAAAAAACTTAAAAAACAAACAAACAAAAACAAAATAACAAAACTGCAATCCAGATCATGTAACATGCAAAACAATATGTTTTGCATCTAAAATTACAGCTTTCACTACCTTTTTGGTTTTGTTTCTTAAGTCATTTTTGGTTGGTGATTTTATTGTTTCATTTGCTCTTTTGAATTTGGTCATGAAGGTAAACACAAATTTTTCAGAGGTGGGAAACATGTGATCACAGCATGCAAAGACCTCTGGAAAGAGACCAGAGACCTTGATTGCAATTAACTGTCAGTAGCCCACTCTCACAGCAAAAATCTCCAATAGTACAAAACCTGTTGGTTTTAAAATAAAGGCACTAAAGTTGAGAGATGCTGCTATGTTTTTGCATTTCTTTTCCTGTTCTCCCTGTTTGTTCTTTCCCTGTTTGCATGTTCTCTCCATAATTGTGTGACTTTTCTCCAGGTACTCTGGCTTTTCCCAACAGTAACATGCAGTTAGTGGGGTTAAGTTAATTGGTGATTCGAAATTGCCCATAGGTGTGGTTGTCTGTCTTAGGAGTTATAAGTCATAAACAGGTATTTATTATTGAAGGAATATCTGCATTTTAATGTCTCTGAAGTCTGTAGCAAACAATAATAAAAAAAAAAACAGTAATTAACATTAAACATATTTGCATACAAAACCAACTTTATTAAGCTTAAGGCACCATCACAGTTGGGGTTAAAACACGTATTTTGTTTGACCCTTCGGATATTCTTGGGATAAAATAAGATGTCTATGCCTTAATTTTAACCCACATCCTATTGACTACGGTCCATAAAGACACTAGAGGTATATTCTTTGCCATATTGCATATTTCTTTAATCATTCCAGTTTTTTATGACTTTGACAATTTGTTTTTAATGATGCCAAATTCGATTTATGATCGATTAGTGTTTAAGAATGTTTTCAGGTCCTAGCCAATACCAGTCAAAAGCACACAATAAATAAATGGAACTACTTCTTTAGTTAATATTTGCCATAGGTCATAGAGATCACTGCATTCATCATTTGGATGGAGACTGAAAGTTATCAGGAAATGTTGCCAGATCCAGTTGAGACAGCTGGGGTATGCCCTGGTCATACCACACATGGAAAGGAGACCTGGTACTGCTTCACTGCAAGCCTCAGTCTGCATGGCAATGACCCTCCTAGGACTGAGGAAAACCTCACCTGCGTCTGTGACTGTCCCAAGTTTGACTGGAAAATCTACTCAAAAAATTGCCTTTGCTCCCCAAAACGCAGACATGAAGGTGGCAAATGATTATTCATCCTGTTACATGCAAACACACCCTAAGCAAAGCATTAGGCAAGCTGCATGCTTTTACTGCCTGTAGTGTATTTTTTAGCTGTTTAGAGTCTTGTTCTGGGAGGTGTTGGACTCTGCTAGGGCTTTGTAAGTGTTTCTGTTTATAATTTTTTCATAATTTCAAGACACAGCGAAGGAGCAGAGGGTGTCGGGCGTGGTGGAGTCAAAATATGTGGTTCATTTGGCTTCACTGAGCAATTACTTCATTGTACTAGGGTGGTTTGCAGCTTAATGTGAAGCAGCTGACATGAGAATTAACACCTCCAACTCCAACGAATTGCTACCCAAAGTGGCAGAGGTTAACTATCTGTTAGAAAAATTCTCTTATGAAGTGAGTAGTAAGTAGTAGTAGTGAGTTCCAATGCGTGTATTTACTTGCAAGGAAGCAAATGTCTATGCGAGTGCTCGCTGGGGCAATCCCGTGAGGGGAGCCACAGCAAGGTCTGAGAAATAGACGTATTAGAGGAACAGAGTGATAGAGATACATTCCTTCAGCTGTAAAGAGCTTTAATTTTAGAGATTGTTGCTGAACTTTAATAATTTTTCTATCATTTCCCTCCTGTTTATGCTACACTCCTACATAATAGTTTACAAAATGCAATGTTTTGTGTTTTTTTGCTAATACATCAGGCTTATCTTGCTCCTGTCTAGGTTTCCAACACAACTGTCGCTATTGCATTACACTTCCGTACTGTCTGCACTTGTTATTATAAGACTGAAGGTTGTCTACGCTTGTGTCCTCTTTCTGCCCTGATACATGTAGACGGTCTTGGTTAGACCAGTATCTGGACCAGTCCTCCCTGACTATGGATGCTGCTGCATTTCCTGCCTGTCAGCAAGACTGGTGCAACTGCAAAAGAGACTAAAAGAGAAGACACACTATTACTCCATCTACCAAACCACTGTTCCATGAAAGTTTTGAAAGGGTCACTTATCCCTGAGTGGTCGGCCAAGTCATTAGCAGGGATAGTGAGCCACTCTAACGCTTGGGTGACAGTACCATCAGGTGCAGTGTTGGTAGGGATAAACGTGCAACAACTATACCCAAGCATCCTGCATACCCCCCACCCCGCCTTCTCTGCCAGTAACACATCTAAAACTATTCTATTCTTTCTTCAGAGAAGTTGCATGCAGTTGCTCAGAAAGCCCTTTCATTGTATCCAGAGTGTGATTCAGAAAATCACACGCTGGATGATTGTAATAGAGGTATATAATTCAATCTACATTTTTATTAATTGTCACCCACCAGAAAAAGACTGACTCAAACCCCACAGGTATTTGATTTCTAGCTTTAAACTCGTCGGGCACTCTCCTTGGAACACCAGTAGCATGGACGTACACACCTTCAGACTTTAGGGAAGATAGCTCCCATTTTGTTCTTTCCATTTCCCGCTCCTTTGCGACTTGGGTCAATAGCTCTAAGTCTGGGAGGGTGAAAAACTTAAAATGCATGATCAGAGAAGGTAAGGCACAGGTTCCTTTTCTGTCAGAGGGGAGTCTAGCACTCAGTTTATGATCCACCATGCATTAGCACTTCTGGTGGTATGGTTTACAAACCAGTCCTGTAGTAAGGGGAAGTGGCTCTTGTCATGTCATAGGTGACATTGCACCAGCTTAGGTCATGCAGTCCTGGCCTTGACAGTGTCTCATGAAATGGGAGAGTTCTGCTTCTACTTCTTCCTTGGAGAATGGCTCTAGTTCAGGAATACATCTGCTTAGCTCTATAAGATATTTCTTTGCGGTTTAACATGTTTTTTTTGTAATTTGTAATGGTTTTGTTTATTATAGATACCGCCCCTCCTATTGAGACATGACTAGGCCAATGGCTACATATCTATATAAATGTTTGGTTCTATGTACTAAAATAAAAGATCTGGGTTCACTGAAGCACCTTTCCTTTCCCAAAATGTGAAAAACTCCTAACCTTCATACTCCAAATAACCTGAATCTGCAAGAAAAACAAAGTCTTTGACTAATTTCTCTCATAAAACTAAAATGGTTTACCCATTTAAAACATGTATCCATATACTTTTAGGGTCAAGTATAATGTCTTTTGTTTTATCAATATAAGGTGAAAGGGGGAAGAAAACTCAGCTCTTTGGGGCAACCGTTCTGCAATACATAGCTGTCGAAAGTCTGCCTAACTTTTTGAGACTTTCTTGTCCAAAAAAAAGATTAAAACCATTTGATAATTAAGGAATTTATTTCTAAATTTAAGGGCTTTCAGACCACAAGGTATGGATGAACAGTATCAAATGCAGAACTGAAATCAACAAATAGAATCCCATGATAAGCTTTTGCTTAAAAAGATTAATGCTGACAGATTTTTTTCATTTACCACAGCAGTATTCCCTTATAATATGGAAAGACATAATGTTTAAAGTAAACTTCTGTATACTGACAGAAATTGGAGAGTCACTGGTCTGGGACAAATAGGATCAAAATGGGTTGTGTGCGCCCCGTGATTTAAAAAAAGTTTGACATCCCTGGTGTATACAGTTAACGTTTTCTTTTTCGCTCATTCAAGAACTTCTGTTAATGCAGTTAAATCAGCCACCTGCACAGAGAGATGATGTGGCCACGTGTGGGCAGTAATTGTATCTGTTAACGTTACCACTGCAAACCCAATAGCATTAGTGCCGTCTGTTTTTTTTTTTACTTGAGCCATCAACAAATGAGTGTGAACTCATTTGTCAATGGTGTGTCAGCACAAGTGAGTGTTCTTTTTTTAAATATATTTTTTTAGATTAATGAATCAATTACACACCGAAACCTAACGCTATGCCAGCTTCTAGCTTTACTCGACAGCGTGTGGAATAAACCCGATGACACAAGCTCCTAAAAACCTTAATTAACAAAACAATTTCAGACTTTTATGGCTATGAGCAAAAACAAAGCTGACTGAGCCCAAAAGCTGTTGGAAACCTGTGTGCTTATTCCAATACACATAGCAGTTTTTTCTCAGTATGTTTTTTAACTGTTTTACTGTATAAATTGATTTATTGCAAGCACATGACTGTTAAGAGAGTTTTGCAGAAATGCTTTGAATGTTCCCGTGTTTCACAAAGCCTTGCTTTGCCCATTACTGATCGGGCACAAAGAGAAAAGATATTTACAGAAAAATACTTTTGATGACAAATTATTTATAACAGTGTGTGGGTCTGACACACACGGAGCTCAGGGAAGCACTCCCTCATTTACTGAGGATTTCTGGGATTTCAGCAAAGTGGATTTCCCTCTGTCCTGATAAGCATAACTTCAAAAGGTTGTCAGTTTTGTTTTATCTCCATTAAGTGCACTGCTTTTGTTGCTGAGGTTGTACAGTTTAACAAAGATACATATGCCACCAGCGATGGCGAACATTGTATGCCAGGGCATCGTGGGAACGGCTCCCAGTCTGTGGCATTGTCACACTTGACTGTAAATCGCCCGAGGTCACCCCATTTTCCTGTGTGTGGTTTAGACACATGTGGGATGTCCAGTCCCTTGTACCATGGTTTACCAGGGTCTCTGAGTTTGCAGGTCTGTGCGACCTGTGTCATCCCAATAACAAAGTTTCAACAGCAATGTTGTGGATTTTTATTTGAAAAATTGCTTTTCATACTTTGTGTCAGGCCCCAGTGAATGTTTATAATAAATTGTGCAGTTCATGTGAGCAGGGTCAAGTTTGTCTGCATTTTGTGGTGCCCTACGTAGCGCTAGCTTATGCAAGGATTCCACAACCCTGGCTGGTCCTGAGGTGGATAAACTGTACCAATAATTTGGTGTTGTTTCTGATGTGTGCATGCATTGAGCCTTGTCTGTTCTTTGTGCATGGATTCCTCTCTGCGTATGTACAGGAGCAATTTTGCCATTAAGTCCTGCCCTAAGAAGTTTATGGGACACAACTCCGAACACGCCACCTCACCCGCCACTGACCACTCATTATTTGGATTGAAGAGGGGTATTGTTTTAGACAAGAATTCAAAGTGTATTTGCCCACTTGCTGTTCTCACTTGTATGGTTGTTTTAGACGGAGGTATATGACCACCATCTCCCTTTGTGATTACAGTGCGAGTAGTGCCACTGTCACAAAGAAAAGTTAGCAAGGTTCTTTCCTCTGACTTCTTCCATCTAGTCTTCCTTCCCACTTTTCTTGATGATCATCATCCCTCCTGCCCTTTTTCCTTTCAGTGCAGTCCCATGCCCAATTTCCACCCCTATCCTTGCTTTGTTCTGGCCTCTGCCTCTCCTCTGATTTCCGTGTTTTACATCAAAAAATGGATGGGGGAGATAAAGTTGTTGGCTTGGCAAAGGGGTTTGTATTGCTACATAGTACACACGGAGAGGCGGTGGCTGTGTCAACTGCGGGCAGCTTAGTGCTAGCAGTAGAGATTGTTGTGAGAGAAATAGATGTAATAGGGGAGGAGCTCTATGGTCCAGCTCTGGCTTACTACAGTTACTACCTATCCTACAAGTTTTTCGTTTTATGTTTTTTTTTTTTTTTTTTTTTTTTTTTTTTTTTTTCCCCCACTTTTTTTTTTTTTTTTTTTTTTTTTTTTTTTTTTTTTTTCATATGTGTGATTGGGATCAAAGAAAAACAGTGAAAAGGATTTTGTAAAGTTTTCTCTAAGACTGGCTGTTTGGTGTATGGCTGTCATCTCTTGTCCTCTCAGTGTAGAGATGGAAAGGAGGACCATAGTTATGTGTGGTTGCGGAGGATGATGGAGATGCAAAACCACTTGTGATTTTGATTAAATGTAAATAAGCATGTTGACCTTTTATTAAACCAGACAAACATTTGCCCCACCATTAACCCCAAATGTTGTGATGGACTAAATATACCCATATTGTACTGCAAAATTAGACAGACTGGAGAAAGAAAATGTCAGAGAACTTGAAACATACTTCATTTAGTTACTTTCTCAGATGGTCAATAACTCGATGAGGAAATGAAAAACCTGGAATTTTCCTACAAAAAGGAAGTTTTGTTTACTTCTAAAACACAATAGATAGTACAAATTAGTTGTATTAAACTTTTTTTAAAAATCAATTAATACCATTTAGTCATCAGGAAAGCATTTACTGAATGCAGAGAAGTGTCCCCCTGTTGGCCATTAGGAAGCACACTTCTGTATTTGCTTCACTTTTCAAACCTGGAACTATTATATACAGTCTATGCATTTCAGTGCACAAAAATGTTTCAGTCATGGACCATGTTTTTTCAGAAATTACAGATGGTATCATCTGGAATCAGTTTATATCTGCGCACTTTTAAATTTTCACCTGCCTGCAGCTGACATTTCTTAAAAGATTAAAGTTCTTTAAATCCAAACTCAAACATTCCTTGCAGGTTGTGGGATTTGAACCTGTAATCTAACCTTTAGGCTTCTGCTGCCCCACATCTCAGTTAAAAATCCTTGACACAATAGAGACCAAATCCTTTTTAACTCCCTCTTTTATTGAACTTTTTTTTTTCCTTTTCACCATGGTCATAGATCACCTGTCCAACCAGAATTGCTTCTCTTCACACCTCACCAATCACTCTTCATCTCCACCCCTTTCCCACCTTTCCCTGTCCTCCTCTTCTCTACCTGTCTGGTCCTCAGCTCCATTAAACACACACACACACAAACTCCCGAGGCCCTGTGGTGCTTGCTAATGCTTGTAAGACTCAGGCAGGAAATGGGGAGGTGTTGGGTGTTGGTGGGGGTGGAAGTTTAGGGAAGAAGGGGCTCAAGGTGGGTCTCCTCTCAGGTTACCTGTCCAGGTAAGTCTGTTTGTTTAGTGGTACCTCTGTAGTATTCTGGAGGTCCATGCTGAGACATGGAGTGCTCTCTGTTCAAGTGTGTGCTCCTGGTTTTAGTGTGCGAAGCTATGTTGACATTTGAAAGAGGTGACACCTAATCCGACTATTGTGGAAGACCCTCCTCCTCCTCCTCTCTGACTGCCTCTCACACACAGACCTCGGCGCTTGTCTTACACGTCAGCTATCTTCTTAAAAATAAAATTATAGCCACTGATGGGAACCATCTATCGTCCGAGAAAGAACTTGTCAAAGTAACGTTGGCAGAGGTTTAGGTGCAGCCAAGGCCGAGCTCTCACTGCCTCCGAGAAATATACAGCCAGCTGAAGTGAGTGATGACGGCCTGGCAAGATGAACTTGGAAAGATAATCTTTCTAAGTTCATCCAGCACGAAACCATATCTCTGTTGGGCTGCTCTCTGATAAGCACAGAGGAATACAAGAAGACCGTAATTATCTTTTCCCAACTTTTACAGCAGAATCCATCAGGTCTAACTTGGTATAAATTCACTCTTTGCAGTGAAGGGAGTAACAATGAGGATATTTAGATGCCATCATAAAAATAAAAGCACTTACTGGACCTGGACTGGTTTTTGTTTAAAGACTTTCCTGAAATTCTGTGCTGACGATTAGTTGTGCTGTCAAGCTATATAAATCTCACCCAGTGAAAGCCTGAGACTCAGCTGTTGCAAATAAAATGTGTAAAAATAATTGAGTATGTGATTATTTTTGTTCACAGTAAGAGGTTGAAGTCTTTAGATTTAAGTGGCATGCCATGGCATAATTCATCGAGCATGGAAACAAGATGAATTCAACAGATACATATTAAATAGGATCATGTGAAGAGCTGGCATGCTCTACAAGTGACTTGATGACAGACAATTTTTTTCAGTGGGGAGGATAAAAGAAATAATTCTTCTACCACTGCCTTTTTTTTCTCCATGGCAGTGTTTTTCTTTGTATTGTTCTATGAAGACAACCTTGAAAACACTGGCTGGAGAGTATTTGGGGAAATCTTGGATTCTGCCATTCATGCGGATGTTACTTAAATAGGTACCACACATCTAAACATTGTTGATGGAGGCAGTGCCTTCCCACAGAACAAAATTTGCTCTACCATGCTGTAAAAACTGTGCACACACTCCCCAGATCCCAATCCTTTCAAGCATATGCTCTAACCCATAACCCATGACCAGATACCAGAGGACACCCCTTCATGTCCCACATCCATGCCCCGGTGGGAGAGAGCAGTTCGCCTTCCAAGATTCATTTCACTGTGCCTCACAATATGGACCATCTTAGCACTGTCCTCAGAAGCCTAAAGCCCCTTTTCTATTAGTACCTACTTACTCACCACGGATCGACTGGTTTTCCATTACAATCCAGTACTACCTAACATCCATCGTGAGACGCAATTAATATGCGACACAAAGACTACAAAATAGGTGAACATTGACGTAAGAATATAGCTGCTGATTGGTTTGTGGCTTTTTGTCAGACTAGGGAATCACGAGTTGTTTTTTTGTAGCCATTTCCCTTGTTGCTGTTTTCAAAAATGGCAGTTTTAATTTTCGTGAACAAGATGCTCTCATGACTTATCGAGTGATGCTACTGGCCAGTCAATCAGTGGCATGCAGTCTGATGACATCACATTTTAGTACCTGCTCAGATCGCTTGGAACAAGGCAGAGCTTATTTCAGCAATGATGAACTTGATTAACAGAGTCAAATGGCCATAAGGAAGTGTACATTTTTTATTTATTTTTTGATTTTATTTAAATCAAACAGTGTATGATGTGTTTATTTAGTTTTTTAGCAATGTACTTATCCTAAACATTAAGTGGAACCCATCAGAATCAGGATGCACTATTAATCTGATGCTTCTTAGCACAGGATAATACTGTACCTCACTACTATGTAGGAATTTAATGTGTAGCAAAACCATAGTTTTAGTATTAGTTTGACTTTTGGCATTTGTGCATCCTTCCACATGGTTACATTTTCCACTTCTTCTTCATTTAAACATGAAATCAATGGAAATCATGCATGTGGGAGGTAAACACCTCAATAAAAGTTAGTCAGTGCGCATTCAGCACCAGGATTTGTTTTACCCCACAGCTGACAGCTCTGGCACTCAGGCTCTGGGTAACAAGAACTGCAGCTGTGTTTCCACCCGACGTGGCCCTCCATGTTTGTTGTTCATGACAAGCAAATCAACCCTTTAATGTATTTTATAAATGTAGCTTGTCACTGGGTTTGTTGATGCAAGTAGGTGTTTGCCATGTCATCTAATTTTTTATGACTAAGAAAGCCTTAATGTTACTGACATCTGGTTATTTAATTCTCCATAATGGAATTCTAACATGCAATACAATCAAAACATATGGATGCCAGTGTCCAACTGATATATTGGATGTGTCAGGAAACCAATGAAATACTATTTCAAATATAGCCAAATATAAGTTAAGACAAGACACTCGCTTGAGGGAAAGTGTGAACATTCCTCTGAAATTAAGTTCACACTAACACAAACACTTTCTTCAAGAAAGTCATGAAAGTCACATCATCAATAAACACTGGTGACCCTGCTCCATAAATGCCTATGCCATAACATTGCCACATAACCATTGTATGTACTGGTTCGTGTGATGTTTCTCTTTTCTCTTTTTATTGTTCTAGCAGAAGTTGATCTTGGTTTCATCAATCCCAAGATTTAAGCCCTCCCTATTTTCATTCATGAAGATATCTCTTGATTATAGATTTTGATAATGATACGATGACCTCTTTGAGACTGTTCTTTACTTGGCCAAATAATACAAAGGGGTTTTTGATAGCTAAGGAAAGCATTCTTTCTCCTGTGGTCTTTCAGGTCTTTTGGTGTGGCTGATCTGCCAAGTGCATCCATTATTTTAAAGACAGTACCAGATTGTTGGTTTGGTCACTCCACATTTTTGCCGTCTCTTTTACAACTAGTGATCTTTACTCTTCTTAATCTTTTATGTTAAAGGAGAAAACAGGCATCACCTGACCACGAAACAGTTAATATAACACAATCACACAATTCAAAAAAACAAATTAATTTTCCAAAAACTTATGGTCCTAATTGTACATGACAAGCAGATTGAAATGAATAAAAATACCATTTAGAAATATGCTGAAAATACTTAGGTT
Organism: Etia nguti; assembly: GCA_015106755.1. Taxonomy (NCBI): domain Eukaryota; kingdom Metazoa; phylum Chordata; class Actinopteri; order Cichliformes; family Cichlidae; genus Etia; species Etia nguti. The sequence goes on from VUQG01034867.1 coordinate 16,191, forward strand.
GTTTGTTGTGACTGACAAAAGCATCATCGTGTAAATAGTGCTTAGTACTCATCCACTTTCTGTGAATTGATTTGTTTCAAAATGTCCATCATCCGTTCTCTCTTTTCCTTGTATCTTTCTTTTTGCACAAAAAAACTGTAGCAAACCGTGGTAGAAATGTGGGGAATGCTGCAAGCAGAGCAGGAGGATTCACTCTGCATTGTTAAAGGGCTGTTCCGCCCCATCTCTCCTGTAAACAGGAGAGGAAATCAGATAGCCTCACTTAGCTGTGCTCTGCTCCAGCTACAGAGATCATACACTGAATCATGGAGGGTTTGGGAGGGGGGCAACAAAAGGAAATATATGCACTGAAAAGATGAAAATGCTTTCAATTTATCTTCAAGATATGTGAACATCAAATGTATCATGTTAAGATGAATGCATAAAGACACATGCCATTGAAGCAGCTGCTTCAAGTATAGAGGTGCTCTGGAACTACTATTTCTAAAGGTATCATTCCTTATAGTTCTTTTCCTCCTACCTACTACCTACTGTCATGGTATTTATTAGTAAATAAGCAAAGGCATCATATCCATAATAAAAAATAAATAAACAAATAACCATAATGCAATTACATCAAATGCATTTTTCCTAATTAGCATTTTGTATATTTACTAGACAACAATATAATCAATCAGAATCAGAATACTTTATTAATTCCAGAGGAAATTATGTGGTCACAGTTGCTCCAAGATGGTAAAAACAGTGACTAAATAAACATATCTAAACAACCAATAGTACTATTGTTTAGATATGAGCAACGAACAACCCATTTTTGTTTATTTTCTCCCAACACTATACTTTCTTACAGGTATTTTTTATGTTCTGATATTATTTTGAGTATTCACAGATGACTTTTAAATTCCACCTATTTTTTAAAACAATCAACTTCTTAAAAGAAGTTGTAATTTGATTTTTGCTGTATCGGCTTTCGCCACCAAAATGACAGCAGAACACGTTTGAACTTGTCGCCTCGAGCCACTGGTTTTCTGCTGAAAACAACTGCCAGCGGCAGCAGGAAACGTGGTTGATGAGAGTGTTGAAGCTGACAAGGTAAAAGAAACCAAAAAAGTAAGAGCTGTAGAGGCAGTGATTAGTCTTTGTCACTCTGTCACTACAAGTGACCGCTTTCATGTTGCTAAAACTCTATTGTTGATTAGGTATGTGGGTGTTCATCAGTAATGCGGGGCTCCTAGCTGCAAATAAGATAAAATTAGCAAACAGAGAAATTCTTATTCCTGATATAAAATCTCGATTACTAGGGCATTAAAATCCCAACATCCCAAGTAACAAAAATTAAGTCAAACATTTTGCTCATCATCATCATGCTCAAGAAATTCCTAAAAAATAACTGATACACTGTTACAGCTTTTGACCTTTACTATCAAGGTCAACATTTGAAGCCCTAAATCTTTAATATTGGATGAATTTCAACAATCAGTGTTGGGATCTGTAGAGCCATCTTATAGCCTGGCTGTTTCAGCTCAACACACCCACTCCACACAATGGTTGATATTCCTCCAGATGTGCCACAGACACAGAGAATCCAGTCAATTTTAACAACAAAATACACAGTGTGGATTTTAGCTGTGCTTCTGAAATGCTCATGGTGACGTTTGAAGACGTGTGAAGGACAAAAACCCACTGGAAATTACAGCAAGTCTAATATATTGGCAGACCTGATATATCGGCTGATATTAGCTAATTGCCAATATATCAGTATTGGTACTTAAAATAACCAATAAATGAAAAAGTACAGACGAGATCAACACCCTTTAACCATGTTATTAGTGTCGATGTTAAATAGATTGTTTACCAAAGTGCACTCCAGAACTTTCCTGCTGACAAACACAACAAGCAGCTGATTTGAGCAAAGTCATCCATAAATGAGTAATCCATGACTTTATGTGAGAAAATAAGACATCTCAGACATACACCCGGTGTATTGCCAGAGTCAGGGCTGCTGTCAAAAATGCACTGTAATGAAATCCTTTTGGAAGCAAGACTCGGCATTTAGTGATCATCCTGGTAACACATCTGGGCAGCTATTTAAACCAAGCCTCTACTTGAATGAATATGGAAAGAGCCATAACATACACATAAAAACTTATGTATAATCTTTTTTTTAACACGTCTGCTTCTACTTTGCACGCTCAAGTTTCACAGTGTTACAGCCAATCCAACCATCATCTGCTCATCTGACCTACATCTTTACTACATTAATGTAGTTCCCCCCTCATCCCGGCTGCACAGGTGAAAGTTATAAATCTACTGTGTGAATGCAACAGTCCAATTGGCTCATATGTTTCCTGGTTCAGCTGAAGACTGGCTCTTTGGTGACATGGCAGGGACAACCGTTATCTTTGGTGAGTATCTACATTTTACAGTGTCTATCGATCCCGGTCCTGGTTTTTGAGTCTGTTGGATTTGTTATTCGTTCATGAGATACGAATAATGTAACTGCCTCTGAGTTTTGCTTACTTATGTTTCTAGTTCTTGGTTCTTGTTTGCTTCATGTCTTTTCCCTTTTTCATGTCCAGTCTGTCTTTGTCTCGTCTGTGTTCTGTCTTCAGCTTCTCCTGTTGCTATCTGCCTGATCTCTCTGTATTTTGTCCTTTTCTCTCCATGATGGTTCATTCTCATGACACAGTGTCAAGTTCAGATGTATTAGTCTGTGTTTCAGTGTGTGTTACTTCCTGTTTTATTTTGATAGTCTCTTGTCCAGTGGGAATTTTTTTGCCTCCCCTGTCTCGTTAGTTAGATTTAGTTCACCTCCATTTCCTGGTGTGTTCCATTTCCCTAAGTACCTCATGTGTATTCAAGTCTTCAGTTTCCCTTTGTTCTTTGTCATGTCTTGTGATATCCCCTCATGTTGTGTATACTCCTGTCTGCTAGTTTGTTCCAGGTCTTCTCTGTCTTATGTTTTGTTTGCCACTTACTAGGTAATAAAGCTGAGTTTAATTAGATTGTGGGGACATTGTATAAATGTAAAAATATTGTTTATTTTTACAGTTCATTGATTAAAGCAAAAACCAGACTTAACATTCAATGTGCTAAAACAAATGTGGTTTTCACTGTAAAAGCTTATATAGCTTAAAAATGCCTTGTTGCTTTTGCGTTAGTTTCCCCCAAAGCTGAAATGAAATCATTTCCTTTAAAAACAAAACATGGACTTGTGGCTGGCAGTCGCTCATATTATTTGAGTGTTGGCAATAAATGTGTTGTTAATGTGTAGTAAATGTGGAATGAATGTGGTAGCAAGTGTCTCAGGAGCTCAGAGGAATTAACAGGCTTCAAATTTCTCAACAGGCCATGAAGATTTTAGTGGGGCAGACAGAAGCAGACATATGACAGGGATCTGATAAGATGAAAACGATTCCACTGATCGCTGTGGTAGAGCGGTATCATTGCAGCAGCAAGTAACAGGAAGTGAAATCAACATAAAAATTAGCAAAAATGTGAAAAGAGGGCCGATTCCAGCCAGTTGAATGCAACCACCAATCATAATTCTTTAAATTATTTCTTCTCATTCGTGGATGCACAACTGAACATCTTAATTTTAGATGGACAGTCTGAAATAATACACAACTGTCCTTTCAACACAGGGACATGTCTAATTTTGTTTTTTTTTTAACATCAGAAAAGTACAGGATGGGACATTCTGGTCTCCCAACAGCACTAAAAACACGAGTTCAATCAGAGAGCAACATTGAGTTGACTATAAGAGTTTTTCTTATCATGAACACAGAGTAACAAATTTGTGCCGGAGGATTAGGTCAGATTTGGTTTCATTAAATGGATGGCACATTTAAATAACCATGACCAGAGCTAGTTAACAATTTTTTTTTTTCCACTGAACAAGTTAACAAGTTGTGACTCTAGGATTATGAACTGTAGATGATCTTTAACTTTACATATAATTGTGAAACAAAATTTTAATAGATCTTGTCAAAAAGGAGGTGGGTGGCAGCAGGAAGCTGCTCCGTGGATAGGGGGATGTTTTTGACTGTATAAGACATCTCACGTGGGCCCCTGCTGAGCTTCAGCCTCCACCATCGTATATTGACTGAATGAGGGCCCAAATGACAAAGGACCATGCAAGTTTTGCTTCTTCTTGATAGAGCTTGTTGATTGTAAGCTCTCATTCACTCATTTTGGCTTGAGTGGCACTAAAATTGTGAAAATGGGGACTTTTGGCTTAGTGACATAATGGTAGGAATATCCATTTTTATAGAGACTGTGGTTAAAATCTGAATATCTTTACCAAAATTTGCTTTCATTTCTCGTTGATATTTAACAAATATTTCAAAATTAATATTAAAGACACAATTTTGCTTCCTGGAGGCAAGTAACCTTAAAAAAAAAGTATGTGATAACTACTTTCCTGTACAAAAAATATTATATATTAAAAAAAAACACCTGATGTAAAACGGCAAATTTTAGGTTGATATTAAGAAAAAAATATGTAGAAAATCAGTCCTTCTCTGCTGTATTTTGTTGTATTAATGCAGAAAAGACACAATTCAAATTTTTCAAATTGAGAGAGATGAAAATTAATAGAAATAGAAATATGTATAAATAAATATACACATTTACTAGAAAATAGGCATTTACAAAAGTACAATTACAATCCTATGTTATATTAAAAACACGATGCAGGCAGACGGGGATCAAACCACCAACCTTCCGATTACTAGGTGGGCTGCGCTACCTCCTGAGCCACAGCCACACCATAAAATGTACAAATAATGGTGCTTCAATTGACAGACAGAACAGTCTTACCAGATTACTAAAATAAAAACGATGCACTCCATCCTTCTCTGTGCTTTGATTAAAGAGCAGCTCTTGTCCTTAACCTCAGCCCTGTGTCTCATACAATTAGAAGAGCTGTATGCCATCCTACTCTTCAGGAGGGTTGAATTAACTATTTGTGGAAAGAAGTGATTTTTTTCTTTAATGAATCGTACAAAAGTACAAAAAGATGAAAGAACATAATTTTTTTTTTGAAACAGGCATGTTTGCGTTAATGACAACACAAGAAACAGACCCTCTCCATCCCTTTTATTTCTGTCGTCACTCAAGTCAGACGCTGACATTAACCTACAGCTGTCTTCCTCACATTGAAACAAATTCACACGCATGCCATGAGAAGGAGAACATATAGCTAAAACTGTCTCCGTCTTTGATTTGACTCTCAAATTTTCTTTACCTTTCCCAGCAGCATTTAAAAAAAATTTTTTTACATAGCTATACACAATATGGGCCTTCAGTTCCTGAATCACAAATTTCTCTCCATTCATGTGACTGTTTTTGTCTGAAGCACAATACTCACATATTTTACAAGGACAGAGTTGTGAAAGGAGCACAGGATACAGCTGTATATTACAGCCCTGTTATTTAGCTGACAGTCCGGCCTAAATATTTTTAGAATGGTTTTTACTGTCTTAGTAGAGATACTAGCAAAATCCTCTAGATGTTAGTTAGGTAGGAGGGAACCATAGGACTAATGTAGCATCTGCAATGATATGGACGCTGTCGATTTATTTTCTGACTTTCACCTGCAACCAAGAGCTATGAAGGGAAGTAGTTTCAAAGGGTTTCACTTCAAGATAAGGCGAGCACAGACTGGACATTCTTGTTAAAGTCGCCCAGACATCTGACCAAAAAGCCTCCGGGTCAGTGTTTTCTGGCTATCTTTCCAGGAGGGTCTATGATGAGGCAGACGCAGCAGACATGGGAGAGATCAGGTCTCTTGGTTGGTTTGTGAAGACCTTGCTGCCCTGGAAGATTTGGTAGAAGATAAGGAGAAGGAAGTCTAGCCATCTCTATTTAGACTACTGTCCCTGCTCTGACCCATATAAATGGTCTTCCAGCTTTGGATCAGTCCCACTCTCCTGACGTCATCTGTATGTGCACCTGTTTATTCATGAGGGCTCAAAACAGTATGAAAAGGAACGTGGCAGCACTTTGTAATATCACAGAACTGTAGTATCCTAAATGGGGTTGGACTTTTTGGAAAATAGAGGCAGAGCAGAAGAGTGGTAATTATCAAATAATCAATATACTTCACTATTTATCAAGCGGCATGATTAATCAAAAATTGAAATTCATTGATTTCACATAAATTCACTTTTTTTGTGTGTTGTAGCTGTTTTCAACCCTGTTTCTTTAAAACGTTTGAATGCCTGAAAGCTTCTGCTGTGTTTAGCATCCCAGCACTATAAACGTTGTGTAATTAGAAAACTGCAGAAGCGACAGAGGGCCACTTCATCCACTTCACGATTTGACAGTGGGACAGCCTCATGCCTCATGGACTTATCAGGACCGTGCTTCCAACTCGTCGAGTGAGTGTGAACGCTGGAGATTAGATGCGGCTGTGTGCCGACTGAGAGACAAGACCCACAGCAGAAAGAGTTTCAACCATTAGTGCACAACTAACTGCTGCTTGTTAAGTTGATCAGTTTAAAAAAGAAACATCCTAGGCTAATAAATGTTATTTTAATTAACCTTCTCATCATCTGGATTATGAGTTATTGAATACTTTGAGATAACATTTTAATTACCATACATTTTAACATAGTTTATGTTATGATAATGGTAAATATTTTAAAAGCAGCCTCTGCCTTTCAATGGGAAAAAACATGGTGTTTTTTTATTTGCATATGTGTTGCTAAAAATAATTTACAGTCTGCAAGCATCTATTTTATGTCACAAATGCTGTCACAGGGCAATGTGGTTAAACCAGAGTTATGTATCACAGTATTATTTTGTCTTTAAGCTTCTAGGAGTATCATGGTCTCTTAATGGTATGATAAAAATAATAAAACAATAATAATAATAATGCTGATAATAATAATTATTATTATTTCTACACATGTTAATATTTATATGAATTTACAGTGGCTCATTTGTCTGTTAGCACATAAAATTATTTAATGTCTTCATAACAAAAGAAAAATAAACAAAACATTTGCACAGTTTCTTACACTTTCTTTAGTGTAAGAAATAGTTCATGTTTTGCAAATTTATTACAGTGATGTTTGAACCAATATTAATTGCTAATAAATGTGCTCACATAATAACAACCATGAGTGAGAATGGTATGCAGTTAATATTGACAGCCCCCTTCTCAATATGTTCCTTAGAGCTATTAATGGTCAATAATATTATACATCTAAGCTGCTTGGTATGCCATAGTAAACATATCTTTTTACTAGTGTAGGGGTATTTGAAAGATTTCAATCGCGCATGAAATTAAGCGACATGCCAGATGTGCTGCTGTCGAGTCCTGCAGCACAAGCATCAGCTTCCTGCTGTGTTTTTTTATGACAGCTACTATCTTTAAGGACCCCACACGCATCCTTCAATGTTAAAATACAGAGTTCAAAAAATCATAAATAAATAAACATTGGCCAACACACTTTTACTAGCCCCCATTAGTTATGTCAAACCCTTGTGATGAGAAAGTTTAAAGCATACATTTGGTAGCTCCTTCCTAAATGGGTACCCACGAACAACTCATACTCATCACTAAACCTTCTGAATGATTGAAAGCTAAGTGAGTGCATTTAGGGAGCTTCTTTTTTTTTTTTTAAATGTGGCTGCACAAAAAGCAAAACTTTTTTGTATGTATGTATTGTCACAGAGGAAATCATCAGAGCCAGATGGATGACCAGTCATTTAGGCTGCAAGGGCAACTGGAGTTTCAAAAAAGCAACACAAACATTGCTTACTTCACTGAATGGCTTTTATCAACTGAGCGCAATCAGGTCAGTCAGATTAGGAGCACTGCGAAGAATTTTAATCTGATTTTTTTGGTCGACATTCAGCGCATTTAAAGACGAGCTTTCTCTTTACACTCCTGAAAAACCAGAAGAGTTGGTTTTTTCAGATGTTCAGTTTTAATCACTTTTTAGTCATTTAATCATCCATTACATTGGAAATGGGCTTTTAAGCACTACATCTATCCAAAAGTATCCCCTCCAATTAAATTTCACTAAATTCAATTCCCACTTGGGCTTCAACAATCTAATCCCTGCATCACTGTATCCTGCTCTCAATAAATCCATGATCCCAAGTCAAAGAAAAACAAAATTAATAGATTTTCTCTTTAGTAAATAAAACTCCCAAGGTTAAATATTTGTAGTAAAATACTCATACTGATGATTTTGCCGACATCTGACACTTATTTCTGTCCTGCCACTCATTTGTATTTCCACAATATTCACCCTTACTCTGACAATGAGTGGCCAACCTTAACACTAACCAGGCAGTGAATGCAAGCCATTCAGAAGCAGAACTGGGAGGGTCTTTGTGGAATATGAGAATCAAAAAAGTAGGATAGTGGATAAAGCTAATAAAGCCTCAAATAGGTTTACAAACCTCTCGGTTTGAATTCTAATAGAAAATAATAGTAAAAAGTAGAATTTTGAGGATTATAATTCTCATATTTAGTGGTGAAAATTTTACTCTACTTCGCCACTCTTTTTCAGTGGAGAACCATGGCCTTAGACTTGACACTCAGCTGCAAACCACCCCAGTGCAAGCTGGAGTTTGTCATTCAATGACTCCAAAAGGAAAGCAAAAGATCTTGTCTCTGCTTTTTGCAACGATGAAAGCAAAGCAGAGAAGCAGAAACCCAGGAAATAGATTTTGTCAGATATTGTCAGTGGAATAACATGAAGGTAAACACAGAGAGTGGGGGAAGTACATAGAGTGGATAGTGGGAATAAAACCCACAGCCTTGAGTACAGGCCAAGTCAGGCGTTTTGGGGAGTGGGGGCAATTGAAACACAATCTCACACCAGTTTGTAATAAAGTTACAAAATGGAATAAATATTTTACACATGCGCACACACAAAAGGAAGGGAGTATAGAATTAGATAGATAGATAGATAGATAGATAGATAGATAGATAGATAGATAGATAGATAGATAGATAGATAGATAGATAGATAGATAGATAGATAGATAGATAGATAGATAGATCATTTGCAAGTAGTCTCAACAGTAAATAGATCATGTGAGGGTACAGCTAACCACAGACAAGCTTTCTAATGTTGAACAGTGCTTTATTTATTCAGCAGTGAACTCTGTTCAAACCTTTTTGGCATTTCACTGCTTGCAGAAAATAACAGAGCAGCAGTCACTGAGGAGAGAGCCAATACATCTCTGAACCTGACAGAGCTGTCACTTTATAGTTACAGGCAGAAAGCAAATACAAACAAAGACTTTACACTGGAGCAAGATTGACAGAAACAATACTTCAGGTCATATATCAATATATTCACAGAGAACACCGCTGCATGCTGTGGCTGTTGATTTACAAAATGTACCCAGAAAACGGTATTTTTAAAAATGACAGAGTAGTATTTCACAGTTTCACATAAATGGCTGCAGAGGTGGTCACTTCAGACGTGCACAGATACACACAATGCAAAATAATGCATTGCAATTCTTGTAAGGACTTGTTTAAAATGGATTACTGACAAATGCTTTATTTTGCTGTTTTAAATAAAAACACAGTCAAAACAAGGTGTAGAAACTGCAAGAGGTCTGAGACCTGCATTCTTCTTCCAGAAGGTATGACAGCCAAAAACAAGTGATTAAAAAAAGCATGGCATATTCAAGAAAAGATGTTTTGTGCTTATTAAAAAAACAAAAATCCAAAACAATAAGTGAATTTAGATGGGACTTACAGCAACTTTGTACCAAATGTGGCTGGACACTTGAAAAACACTGTGATCTAGCTCAAAATCAGCAGGAACAAATGTTCTCCTGCCTTAATAAATATTTACTTTATGTTACTAGTAGTTGTCAGTCAAATTTAACATGATTTTTTAGTTGTTGTGCCCCTGTCATTGTAGATTACCGATAAAATTTGCAGAGCTGGAGAGAGAAGACTTGGGGAGTGTTTCTTAACTTTTCAAGGAGAGCATCTCAGAAAAATTTGAGAACCATGCTAAGTCAACAATGCCAAGAGCACATAATGAGGAGGCTGGGGTGGTTTCAAATGACATGGAGGAATCAGTGAATTCAAGGTGGAAAGTGTCCCGTAAAACTTTTCCTGCTGAACATCTATAATTGTGAAAGAAATTGAGCTGGAAGTCTAACAGCTAATTAATGAGCCACGGACTGAGAAGCATAAGCACTCTACTAGAATAGCTTTATAGTCCAAAACAATCTTTATTTATGTTATGTTATGTTTATGTTTTGTTATGTTATGTCATGTTATGCCTTACCTTAGTCCCTCAGTTGATCCTCTATCTGAAACAAGCCAATTTGTCTATTTTTTCTCTTCGCTACTTCTTTTAAACATAAACATTTAACAGCAGATGGCCACATTAGAGATATCCAATCTTTTTGACCTCATACGGAGCCAGGAGAAGAAATAAAAAAACTGCCTGAAACTGAAGCCTGAGATTTTGGCTTACATGGATTACTCGTTCATATGCTGACCTCATTATTTGAACCGTAGGCCTTGGTGAGTGTGAACATTCCCAATTTTAACTGTATGTATATATAACAGAAAATAAGGAAAACCATATTAAATCTTTTTTTAAACTACCAAAGAGCAGTATTTTATAAATGCAGCCTCAAATAGCTTATTTTCAGTGTAATCCCTTTTATGGGGATACACTGAAATGGTTTATGATTCTTTGGTCAGTTTTAATTTCGATTAACTATACAAATTTATGCTGTTGACCAACTGCAAACTTCACCTTTTCAGGAGACTGCCACCACCTTTCTGTTAGCTTTTGTTTAAGAAAAGGCTCAAAACAAGTTTTCTGTTCCACTTTCCAGGGTAACCAGATACTTCCCATGGACCATGCAGGACAGAGCCACTTCTCTGTGACAGAAAAAGACTCCGCTACCAAAGCCACGTTCATTACATTTAAGGAAATTGTCTTATGTGTAATTTGGACAACGAAAGTCAAAGACATAGGAGACAGAAGCTATATCAGGCTGTAGCCTCACACACAGTGTTTGTGTAAGCAAATTCACTTAAACCCAGATAAAATAATGCCATTTATCCTGAACCTTTAGTATAATCCTCATCTTACAATTAGCGAGTGCAAACGACAAAATGATGCCTGAATTGTTGTCAGTTTTTAGGCTGGCTGGATATTGTGACCCTTGTAAGTATAGAAATAGACACATGTCTGTACATACATCCACACTCACAAATTACTTTTGACAGTTGTGTGTTCATCCTCTACTCCCTCCACTTACATCGCGCCAGTTGTCCCAGTAGGGCAGGACTCTGCTCGCACTAAATGCTCCCTTTATCGAGTCCATGGGCCTGGCTCGGACACTGCACAGTAGGACAGTGTGCGTCCATGTGTGCGTTCGCTGAGTTGAAGAGCAGTTGTCGATGACAGCTGCATGAGAGGAGGGAGAGAAAGAGTCAAGTGGCCTCAAATAGCCGACGTTCTCCTCATTCATCTGAAAGACCTCGCCACTCTTTCTCTCTCACTCAGCAGCCATTCGTGTGAAGTTCACATTTCTTTTGCTGACACAGCCATACAGTTTCTAAAATGCTCATAACAAAGAGGTAAGCACAGTCCACTCTGCAGTGATGTTTAGAGGTCAATCTGCTGCTGTCGTAGAAATGTCTCTCCTTTAGTCTATCAGCGGTAGGTAAAAGGCTCTGGTTATGCAGTTTGACCCATCAGGTAGTTTTACATTAAATATTCACCATGGCAACATGCTTTTAACCACTTTGAGGGTTTTTCAACCAAAAGCAAATGTCTCAGTTAACAGATAAATTTATCGCCATTTCACATTACATTTTCTGTGACATGAGTTAACGTTGTGTAAAGGGGACCTATCATGCTTATTTACAGCTCAGAACTTTCATTCTTGGACTCTACTAGAGTAGCTTTGTATGAATCACTGTTTTCTTTGGACATTTTCCTGCTTTTTCTTTCATGTTTAGTCCAGTCCTTGTACCTGACCATTTTTCAGAGGACCCTTAAATCGTTCAAGTATAAAAAGGCATCTAACTCAAAGCATTACCCACTGTTGTGTCTACAGTAACAACCTAGCAAAGAACCAGTTTTAAATTGTATACCTACAGCAGGCACTTTGCTAGTAGCAAGCTGTTGCAGAAACACATTTCTATAGCTGAATCTATGAAAAACACCAAAGATGACAGTTTAAAAGGAATACAATTATATTTTTGCACCAACAAGGTGATTCCCAAAGACCTACTACCTCAACAAATTAAATCTCCTGCCATGATGTGCGCTGTCTTAAACAAAATTGAAGAAACTTGACAAATGGAGGACAAAGGAAGATGTGGAAGGTCTAGAGTATCAAAAAATCATGTCTTTAAGAAATTTGAGAAAATAAAATCCAACAAAGACCTAACACAGGACCTGGGAGATGAATCTGGCCCTTCAGCTGATCCATCTGTTGTTTGCTGAAGCCTCATTGGAAACTGTCTCAGGGGAAGAGTGGCTGTCAAGAAGCCACTCTTATGGAAGGGAAACGGGGAGAAAGGGTTGATGTAATGAACATAGCTGAAAATCACTAGCAACAGTTCTTATGGAGTGATGAATCGAAATTTTAAATTTCAAATAGTTTTTACATGTACGGAGGAGGTAAGGACACCAATGAGTGTCTCCAGCAATCTGAGGAACATGGTGGAGGCTCTGTCATGGTTTGAGGCTCCATTTTAACCAGTGGTGTTGGTGATATTATCAAAATTGATGGAATTAAGAAAAGTACTATTGGATTTTGATGCTGGCTTCTATTCAGGTGTGCCAGTGCTCAGAAAGCACACCTGAACAGAAAATCGCACAATAGAATTGTACCAGTCATGGGTTTGCCGCCCCAGAGCTCAATATTACTGAAGCAGTGTGGGTTCATTGTGACAAAAGGCACCCAACATCCAAAGAAGAGTTCTGAATATCCTTCAAGAAGCCTGGAGAACTATCCTTGAAGACTACTTCAAGAAATAACAAGAAAACTCCCTAAAAGAGTTCAGGCTATATCGAAGAATAAAGGTGGTCATACCAAATATTGACTTTCAAGCTGTTTCATATTGGCCAAACTTTACATTTGTGTTTGCACATGCTCCACTATACCGCTCCTATTTCCAGTTTTCCTTCCAAAACATATAGAAACAAAGCATGACTAAAAACTTTTATTGTGAATGACCAAAAATAGTAAAGAAAGCAATAATAGGTCCCCTTTAATAGTGTATTTGGGGTTATTTTTGTTTGGTTATGACCAAGAAGAAGCAGTTGGCAGTGTTTTCAAGCAAGCACTGATTTGGTGATTTGGAAGTTTGAAAAGTGTGCCATTAATCCTAAAGTGTGATTCAATTTGGACTACAACTAAAATGTTTAGAGACCTTTACATCACATGTTGGTGTAAGAGGTTTTTTAGGTCAGGTCCAACAATGTGCTTAATATGCCAAGAAAACAGGAACTTGTGATTTTTAAAAATCACAAGTTCCTGAACCTTGAGATTTTCAGTATAAAACAGAAAGGCAGCAAAACGGTGCAGTATAATTGGTGTAATAATTTCAGCATGTAATACAACATGTAATGCAGTAACCTTGATGAAAACATTCTAAATTTTAAATCAAATGCACTTGAGATGTTTTGGAATCACCAAATCTATGCTTACTGAGCTAACAGTCGAGCCAAACCTGTGTATCTGCTGCATCCAAAGGCAACAAAGTCTGCATTCCTATTCCGTTAGTCATAGCCGTCTACAGTTATTAACCATAAAAAAATAAAATTGTAAAGAAAAACAAAACATTTTGTAAAGATATTGATTTGTTTCCCAACATCTTTGTTGTGGTATCGTCATATATATTAAATCCTCAGTCACCCAGGCCTAGACGCCAAGCGGTGACATCTGGTTAGCTATGCTGAAGTGTGTATTCTGATAGAAAGCTGGTTTCTTAAGTTTGGTAATGTCAAAATGGTTGCATGGAGATATACAGTGCAGCACTAAAAACTTCCTTGCGATTGCTTCAGTCAAAAGCAGATAGTTTGCACTGAAGATGCTGACTTGTCTGTTAACACTCGCCAACTACTCAAAAAGCAAAGTGAAACTGTCAAAACTGCGATGCAAATTTGAAATGAAGACCTTTGGCTCTTAAAGTAAAAACTGTGCCCTTTGAAATGCGTTGGTTTCAGCAGTAAGGCACTTTTACTTTGAAGGCAGTTCCAACTTCACACTATTAAGTTTCACAACATCCTGGCGAGTGAATGGCAAGTCTTTGCAGATGAGTCAGCATCTCCGGGCAACCAATTTACCTGGTGGCGCCCACCAACCACAAGCAACCACTCACAAACTGCTCAACAAATCCACATTTGTCCCTCGACTAGAGGTTGCCGGGGGTTACTGACTGGTCTTTAGGTCTGTGTTACTGAGGCCTAACTTTGCGCAGTGCCATATGAGACAAGAGTTTGCTTCATCTTTAAAAAGTATGAGCATGCTTAAAGGAACAGACAACCTCAAATATACATATTTTCCCATATTTTCCCAGTTTTGGAGATACTAGCTGCCTTTCTCTTGAATTCAGTGGAACTACACAGCATTCATCCTGTGGTGTTCAAAGCTCCAATAATGTGGATTTTTTTAAAAACTGCAATTGTGTCTCCTTCAATAAATCATGACCCAGAGGCCTGGGTTTTTTTTGGGGGGGGGTTCGTGCCAAACTACACCTGCTGAACATAGTTTCCATGTGGCACATGGGAAAAAAAAATAAGAAAAGACAGAGCCTGAATTTGGTAGAGAGAAAATAGTTCTAGATCGTGGATTTAAAAAATATGATGTGGTAATTTTTTCTGGAATGACATACTGCTGCTATGTCTGCCACTTTAAACACCACAAGTGTCACTTAGTGCAATTTTATTCAGGAGAAGACAGCTGATGTATAAAAAACTGGGCATCTCACATCAAAACAGTTAAGATGGATATTTAGCGCTACAAGCCAGGAAAAATATGTCTCTTTAAATTTCTAAGGTTTGAAGCTGTAATCATGGCTTAAATATCTTTTGATATCAGTTGAAATTCATTCATTCATGATATATTTAATGTGTACTGTGTTGTGCAGGATGGAACATTACTTCATGTAAACCCAAAAAGTGTGTCCTCCTCCCTTCGCTGTCTGCCAAAATCTTGCTGTGCTGCCTCCTTGACACCAGCGTGGCCTTTCCTCCAGCCATAACACACTCATAGTGTCTGAGCCCAGTTGCCCCAGTGAGGCAAGTCCTGCCAAGTCCTTTCAGGCGCTAGTCTTTGGAGTCCGACAGCACATGTGTCTCTGTCCATCTGTCCAAAGACTTTTTCCACTTTAGGAATGTTGTCCCTGCCTGTTACAGAAGCACAAAGAGTCTTGTCTTTGTCCATATCCATCAAGATCAGATTTTCTCTCTCCCCTCTGCGAGTCCACTTTTGTTTCCATGTTCGCTGTGTATCCACACTGTTGCCGTTCAGCTCAGCAGGGCTGCACTGCTGCTGCACAGTCCGCCGTAACACAGAGCTGCAAGTAAACCAGAAGCTGTTACAGCAGAAAAAAAAACTGCTGCCTCACTGTTTTTGTCTGTCTGTCAGTTTATCTGTCAGTCATCCCATAACAGCAGTAGAGTAGAGCAGGAGTGCAGGAAAGAGGCTACAGCCGAAGTAGTAGACAAGAAGAGGGGGGAGGGGGGTCTCAGTGGTCTCTAAAACCAATACAAATCCTTGCTCTTATCCTGTGTCGGCAGACCTGAGAGAAAAGGAGAGAAAAGCAAGAAAAGAAAAGGCAGAGAAGGAAAAGGCACGAAAAGAAGGTAGATTAGAAAACGAGGCGCAAATGCCTTGTTGATAAAAGCAGAAGGAACTGCCCGAGGCAGAGGGGGATGAAAGCGCGACAGCAACAGAAAAGAAAGTTGACAGCTGGTGTTAAGGTGCTGATTGACAGCCAGTTTGTTGGTTTAAACCACTTGTGTAAGTTGATCTCAGGCAGGGAAACAGATCTTTATTTCATTCTGCTTTTCACAGTATGTTACTAAAGCTGTTTTTCCCCCCAATTAGATACTGAGAGATACACAGAAAGAGAATGTTATAATGAATGCTAGAGCAGCCTCATTTATTAATTAGTTTTCTAAATAAGTGCGCTTTTTGACAAACCAACTTCAACATCTGCACAAACAACCAGCAAAGGTTTAGTGTGTCAATATAGAGAGCAGAAAATCCATTTAAAAGACTGATATCAGTGTCAGTATGAATGTCACTGTGATTTAGATTTTACTGGTTTTCACGGGTGGTTTTCAGCGACTCGGAGTCAAAGTGTAAGCTCACATCTATGAGTGAAAATTGATTGATTTTGTTTTAATTACTTCAGCCCCATAACAAGTTAACCTTGCATCTCATTACACAGTTTTCCCGAGCCTTTCATTCTTCTCAAACACAGCTTTTAAAAGAAAAAAATCCAGTAACTGACACTTCACAGACGTGTCTGTTCTCAGTGTCTTTCACCAATACTGATTACCAGCAGTGGGGAATCCAATGAGAAGAATGCGATGCAGCATTTAAATCAATCCAGTCTGCAATTTGTATTAAGACTGTTCTGTTCTAACCTCACAACAACAAATCAATATAAAACAATTATTCTTATGTTTTTGCTTTGAATCTCTTAGTGTGGAAAACATTTTTTATCTGAATTTCCAATTAAAGGTCGTGCTCTTTCCGAGATCTTTGATATCCGAGGAGTTCTATTCTCAGTCTCCAAAAGTTGATTCTGTTCATCTGGACGTAGCGTTTTGTGGGAGAAACGTTTCGTCACTCATCCAAGTGACTTCTTCAGTCTCAGCTGACTGCAGGTTTCCCCAATCTTATAAACAGTACATTTGCATAATTCTCAGTCCTATTAATACTCAGTACTAGAGTAGTTTTGGATGATTTACACAAGCAGATTAAGCTAACTTTCTTTTAGGATTTCTTTTGGATGTCCACACTCAGTGACGTCATAAAGACCTAAGAGTAGGAAGAAGTTTCAAAAATCGAGTGTTTAGAGCAGTATTAAACCTGATCTTTTGGCTCATATACTGACAAAAATATATATGACAGTAAATAAAGAAAAACATAACAGGTCTCTCTTTATTTAAGTTATCTCTTTAAGTAAACAATGACCAGCTGACACTAAAGGAAGTCTTAACCCTGCAATTTGAGGGCCTCATCATAACTCACCAAAATACTGGCCATTGTCCACAGAGGCAAAGCAAGCAGACTAAACCTTATCCAATGCAGGATTCTGCTATTAATTCGTTTTTCATTCATGAAGTTTGCATTCTTTCATAACAAAAGCCAAGATAGCATTAATAGAGAAAGGGTAATACATCTTAATCTGAAAACTAAGGCCTTAAATAGGATCCAAATAACCTTAGATATCTAAAAATGTTAGATTTTGCCATGTTCAAGGATTATTTTTAACTTATGCAATGACAAGAAAAATTGCCAAAAATTAAACTGAGTTTTTTTTTTATTGCAAAATTTTCCTTCCAGTGCTTGGTTTGGAATCATTTTACAAAAAAAAGTGGTTCTACTCAAACCAAAATATTTTAGATTTTTGATTAAACTTGGTTGTTGAATTGCTGGGCCTCTCTTCCACAAGCACAAAGCTCATCACTGTTCTATCACTGTTTTACTAAAAATAGGCTGCTGACTAAAAAGCTGGTGTAAAAGTCATTTTGTCATAACTGTGCAGAAAAACTGATGTAAAACAGTTTCTATGTGTGCTGCAGTTCAGCTTATTGTTAGTTCTATTTGTTTAGTGCACATGACAGTTGTTGCAATTCTGATGAGGAGAGATCCTTCTCCTGGTCATCATCCAGCTGTTTCTTCTTTTTTCTGTCTATTTTAGTTCAAGTGCCCATTTGAGCTGAATTTTCTGTTACCTGAAGGACAGAAGATGCAGTTTTCTATGCAGATCCTAAAATAAATCAACTTAAAAATTGGCAGTACCTGTGTCCATGTTCAGTCCAATCTCTGTTCCTGCCCCCGTGAAGGCACCGCTCCAGGCCGACCCCGATTCCCCTTTACCCCCAAGGTCACAAGGAGAGCCACTGGGCCCTGGTACCGAGCTGCCGGACGTCAGGCGGTGGTGCGACCTCACTGACGGCACCAGCAGCGAGCCGTAGCGCGGGTCAAACGCTGTGCCGTACATCTCGTGAACACCTGGACGTGGGTAAGCTGAGCTCTGGGTGCTTATAGCACCTCCTAGCGAGTAAGGGTGATGGTGGTGATGGTGGTGGTGGTGGGATGGGTGCCAGGCTTCGGGGCTGGGCTGGTGGAGGTGGCTGTGCAGGGAGGCAGAGGAGTAAGGGTCACCTGGAAAGGAGAGCTCTGTGTGGGGAGCCGACAGAGCGCTGCCCAGTGTGGAGGAGACCGATGGCTGGTAGGAACTGTTCCAGAAAGACGGAGGGAAACTTCTCTGGCTCATAGGAAAGGATCCATCTGTGAAGATAGAAATGCACATTAATAAAAGGAAACTCATTTCATAAATATGTCACAACTACTTATTTAGATTTTTTTAAAGTATGTAGTTTGAATAATGTTAACACATTGTGCTTGAAGGTTCATTCTTGACCTCAGAATGTTTTGAAACAAGGATAATCTTTTAGCCTCATAATTTATGGTATGCGTATTGAATTTATCGCAACTAATCGATCATCTTTTTCAGTGACTTTTTAAGGCAAAAAAGCATAAAATACAGTCTTTCCAGCTCCTTTAACATGAATTTTGCTGCTTTTCTTTCTTTAATATCACTGCAAGTGGAATCGTTTCGTTTTTTTGGCAGTTTGAAAACGTAATTTGAAGCTGTGTCCTTGGCAATGTGGTATTTGTGATGGTCATTTCTGACATTTTTCTGATATTTTATGTACAAGATAATCAATTACTGCGAAATAGTCGATGCAATTTTAAAGCAAGTGCTGCTGAGTAATAATAATAATAATAATAATTGTGAGGCTTGAGGTAAATTTTGTTACAAAATGGTGCGAAAATTTTAATTCCTTCTTCACTCACAATTGATCATTTTTTTGCTAATAAAACTTACATAAAGGTGCTGGATTTAAAAAGTGTCTTCTAAATGGCAAGAAATGAAAAGCAACTCGATTCACCATAGATTTAAAAAATAATAAAGAAATAAATCCTTTTATGTCGGCTTTTATCATCCCTTTATGTTTACACAGCTAAAACTGAATATTAATGGGGATACCAATTCATTTTCTTTTAATTCTTTAGCTGATGGAAAGAATCACCGGTTAACATGACCCTAAAAAGAATTTCACTTCAGCGAAACCTGTGATAGATGTAATGTCATTAAAAGCGATATACAAAAAACTAAATGAGAAAATTCCTGGCAAATACTTTTAATTGTGCACTGAATTTATATCTTTGGATAAATATGTAGCTCTCACCATCCTTAATCTGACCCTGTAAAGGTATTCCTGTTGTTGCATAAATTTAAATCACTCTAAATTAGATAACTGGCAGCAACACAATGTGGATTTCTTAACATAATTGTCATATTTTTTTGTTATCGTCTCTTTTTCGTTGACATAGTTTACAGGATTAAAAAATACAGATTCCGACATGAGTGCTCAGGTGTAGCTGAGTTATTTAATTCTCGTATTTCCTTTGGGACTTGTAAAATTCACTGAATTATTTTTAGTATTTTATCTGCATTGTCTTCTTTTTCTTATGGTGTTGGGGACGTTGCACTTGGGCACCAATTATGGCAACCCCCCAGCCTTGGATTCATTACCTCCTGAGATTTCTAGCCTAAACCAATTACATCAGGCGTGGGTTGATCATAACAGTTTGCCTCATGTTTTTGTGCTCTCTGGTCCAATTCCAATCCGGCCCCTTCACACTCCCGCTCCGTCACAAGTGTAACTCCACGAAGAGTCACACTTGTGGCTGTTGAAGGATCGCTTAATTAATGGATATGGTAGAATCGTAGCGGCAAGCTCTGGGATGTTCTCGCCTTTCTCAGATCAAAACAGGAACTTGTAATCAGCATCTGGAGCGACTGGCTGTATTAAGATTGAGTCCATTACGTATGGAAAATGCAACTGCTCTGTTTTAATTTCATTTCCTTCACAGAGTGTGGTTAGTAAGCCTGCACTGGTGCAGCTTTGGCTTTGGTGGGTTTATAACCCACTTCAACTCAAGGCTAATTGGTTTGGAATAGCACTTAATGTGGGGGACCGTCCACGCAAAGCCGCAAAGGGACTGAAAGCATGCAGGGAGGGGATGTAGTTGCCAGATTGTAATTGGGCCTCTGATTCTGATGAAGTCACAGTAGTGTTGAAGCAGTATTATTCCACTGAATTTTCCTCGGAAAATGCAAAGCCAAGGCTCAATTAAACACCCCCCCCCCAAGAAGGACACAATATATAATTATGGTGAGCATGATGTTTTTTAAAAAAATGATTCTATTTGTGTGATTCTACCCTAATAGTCAGTAAATTTTCTGCTTTAATTTTAAGATATTTGTACAATGGACCATTATCGCATTTGTGGTGTATATGAAACACTTGACCTCTAAATTATCTGAAAGCTTTTTCAAAGGGGTTTCTTTGCAGAGTAAATCCTTCCTTTCTATACACAAGAACAGGCTGAATTATGCCTACTTATTTAATACCTACTTATGGTACTATTTGTGTTTATCATATGTATACTGTTTCCTGTATTTAATAGATATGATCAGTTATTTCACTTGTGATTTTCTACCACTTAAGTTAAATAGCCTCCTTTATTTGAGCAATTTTCATTATCGTTAGTGATGGTTCACAGCAAAACATGGCATTAAAATCAATCCCACAATTTTAAAGACATACACACATTTTTGGGACATACATGACACAACACAACTTTCCATTATCCTTCCATACACATGGACAATTCCTAAAAAACACTATAAAAAGTTGAAGGAGTTGATATTACACATTTAAAAATATCACACCAGTACATATAAATAGATGCCTGGGCCATAATTGATTCTACTCAGTCACTTGAATATTTAAAGACACTGTAAAGCAGCATAAAACTCCACAAAAAGAAATAAGAAAGACAGATATATGTGTGTAAAATTCCAGTAAATACTAAAGATCAAATACTTTATTCTTGCGGGAATATTTAAGTATGACCAGCGAAAAGCAACACAATGCTGAGCCCTACAATGTCAACTTTAGAAAAAAGAATACACACCACACAGAACTACAGGAACCACATACACTTAGATAAAAACACTTAAAACACAAACCAGAGAATATTAAGGCATTTCATGAGTAGAAATGTGAAATGTTGAGAAATGTTGCCTATGATGCTCCAAATACTGACAACTCTAAAATAATCCACTGATACACAATTATGTACATAGATATATATATTGAAAAAGAAAAACAACACACCTCTTACGGCCTTGTGGCTGCTCGATGCGGGGTATGCACTCGTCTGGCTGAGAGCTCGGCTGAAGTGTTCATCTACCACCGCGCTGATATCGCCCTGGAAGTAAGTGAAGAGGACACAGCGGGAACTCAGGTACTCGGCACCCGGCGGCAGCTCCTTGTCCTCCTCTTTGATTGCCGGGGGGCCAAGCCGGCTGCCGCTGTCCTGGTGGTCTTGCATTTTGGAATACAAGGCCAACTTCTAAAATAGACACAGATATATTTATATGTGCGTAATAAACAATACATTCATGCTTTTGGTGCATATCTCATTTTTTTGTATTTATATGACATTTGACATCAAAAATATATTTCTGTAAGGACACAGCAGGTTTTTAGAGGTAGGTAAAGGAACCCAATTAACATCTGCTTGTCCAAGACTGCATTGTCTAAAACTTTATAATAACTTACAAGTTTGGCTTTCATTTTGAAATTTAAAAAAAAAAAAGTTTTTTGCTGTGTTTGGTCATTTAAAAAAAAAAAACACCTAATACTTCACCATGTATGAATGAATAAAATGGAACATGTGTATATTATCAACATGTGAAGTGAAGTAAATATAATAATGTCTTAAAGGTGCGCACAGTGACTGATAATTACATACAAAAATATATAAATAATAGTGTTAAAACAAACTGTAAATGACTTAAGTGAAATCAAGGCATATATAATTACTGTGTTTTATGATGAATTCTGTTCACATGGCTAAACAAAATAAAGGATTAGAATTTACTGTCTAGCAAGCACTGAAAATCTAGACTATAATCATGTGGTGTAGCTGGAACAGGCTCATCCGCAGGCTGTTTAGATGACAGACAAAGTGAGTTGTGGCACTATGCGAAATATGTGGGGATGTTGACTGAGAGTTTTTAAGAGTAAAAAAAGAAGCCTTTTAACAGGTCTGGAAAGGCCTGTTTAAAACTAGTCACTCTCCAACTTATGACCCTTGCAGGTTTCAGAAGTCCCCTGACAGAAGCAAATATAATATGAAAGGTTCTGTTAGTAGACGAAGGACACTTAAGCTGAAAACAATCTGAGATATACTTTCAAAAAGTTACAATATTACTTTAAAATTTAACAACTGCACTTTAAGATAAAACCCTCATAGCAAATAATGTCTGTTGCAGTCTGAATAATACACATAAAAAATCTTTTAAAGCACGAAAATAAATAAATAAATAAATACATTTTTAAAAATTTAAAGAGATAAAGGATTTTACAGCAAATCAGTCTTGTATGCTAGCTATTAGACAGATTTGAATACAGGTAATGCTTATATTAAATCTTTTTTATTATTATTTATTTTAGTGAAATTAGAATGTTCTTCTAATACTGCTGATGACTTTATACTACATATATAACCTATGAGTTAAATTAACAGTGACATAAATGCAAACAAAATAAACTGTTGACGCAAAATTGAGTATTACACTTCTTCACACTTAAAGTTTTGTGTAGCGAGTTTGAGCCTTGCAGCAGGTAGCGCGCTGATACAGTCATTTTATAAGATTCTAAGTGGTGATTAACTGTCTGTTTAACACATTTTTAAATGCCCACTGTTTTTGAAAAGTGCTTTTTAGGGCTGTACGTTTAGTTTTTATAAATAGCCAAAGCCAGCGTGCGCTTTAATGGCCTTTATCTTTTGCATATATGCGTAATAAAGTTTTAACTGACTTTAAATAAAGTTTTTGCATGTGACTTCCAGCCTAAAGTGAAGACATAAGTCTTATAAAACACTTTTTGTCTGTGTGTTCCGTACCTGGTGGTGATAGGGGCTGTAGGAGCTGAAATAAGGCTGAGGACCAAACACTTGGTACATCACATCCAGGCAGCTCATGGCGAAGAAATCACGGCTAAGAACCAAGCTTCATTGATAGAGCCTGTCTGATCGGACGGAGATGAAACGGTAATCCAGGCGGTGGTGGAAAGCGGCACACTCTCAGAGTCTCTCCGCTGAGCCGCTCTGCGCTCTTTACGCACTGGACTCGCACTGGAGGGAACCCCTACTGCCTCCAACCCTCCTCCTCCTCCCGCCACACACCCATTCTGACACCTCCTTCCCACCAATCCGAGCGCAGAGCTCCGCCTCCGCCTTAATGGGCTTCTAATTACTGAACACCAAAGGACACCGCCGAAGCTTTGAGCTCAGGCGTCTGCTGGAAGAAATGAAAAACTATCTTCACTTATAGTTTTGATAATTATATTATTATACTGTGTTCTATGGAAACTCTGAAGTTATAGTCATGAAAATTTATACAAAATTCCTTCCTTCATTATTTCCAATTAAATTACTTTATTTAAGGACTGCAGTGATTCACATAAACATCAATACAGAACATATAAAAGTTCATTGTTGACCTTGAAAATGATGCTGCGACAAAATACTGTCAAATGTCTACTTAGTTACTATATTTAAAATTATTACGAAATTAATTTGGTAAATATTTCACTTGTCAGGACAAACTCATATCTGAAAGGAACTTTTTACATGGGAGTTAAAAAAAATGATGACTTTATTTTAAAATTTCTGGATTTGTCTGCATTGTTGGGAGAGTTGGTTTAAATACCTTCGAATAATTTAAAATAGAGTCAAGTATTAGCATATGGGTCCAAATTAACTACATTGGCAGCCACATTATTAAAGAAAGGTGACATGAACATACTGAACCGAGATCGGACAGAGGCCATTTCCTGTTAATAGATCATTCTTCCTCCCTGCCATCAACAATGGGTGCTCAAGTCTAATCGTTAAGGGAGCTCTCTTTAATATTTTACCCTACAAAACTACCTTGAGACCACTGTTGTTTTAAAATGGTGCTATATAAATGACATTTGTTTAAATTGATCTGTCTCGTTTTACAGTGCCGCATGCCTTCTGCTAAAAAACCTTGGGTCATGGCATTCTTTTGTTTGTTTGTTTGTTTGTTTTTAACATATAGATACGCTGAAGCGAGACTTCAAAACACTGGATCCAAAGGACCCACTGTAACTCTGCCACACAACACAGGATGACCTCAGAGGTCCCGTGTCACTGTATAGAGGCATGTGGCTTTTAATGTTGTGGTTGAGTGGTGTAATTTTACTTGTTACCCAGTCACTGGGGGTGGGTCTGTGGGGAACCCATGTGGCACCAGGTTACCTGGTAACTGTTCTTTATTCTTATTTTCATTATTAACAATAGTAATATGCTAATAATCAATACCATATCAAGTTGTAAGTTTTTGTTTTATTTAGTCTTTTTCCCCTAAACACAGGAAATTAGGTTTCTGCTTTTGTGTGTTGGATAGTCAGTGCCATGATTTTTAAAAATGTTATTTCCCCAGATTAAAAATGCAATACCCAATGATACTAGGTTAAACAAAGAGTATGCTGACAAGTCGGTTTTGTTCACTTCTATCAGTAAGACTTTATGGTGAGTATGATGGTGCAGAGCTGCTGTCATTGCTTCCAGCTGAAGTTTTCCTTGTGGTTGAAGTCACAGTTGAGAATGTAACAACTGCTGCTTCCTGCTAATTGAATGAGTAAACAAATGAAACCAACCAATGAGTGGAATGTAAAGCTATGAACTCCCACAATCCCTCAACGGCTGCCCAAATTCTGGAGGTCAAAGGTCAGATAGTTTGTTCCTGGTTTGGTGGTAGGTCAGTGTGAGTGTGTGTGTATATAGACTTGTGTGTGATTTACATGAAAGAAAATACAAAAAGTCACAATTCATGGACTTACTGTAACAGCTTCACCAGGTTTTAATTTAATGTGGTGTATTCAACATCTACGAAGCCAATGTCAGGACAAAACTAATAATATACTTACACTGAAAGAGTCTTTTTTTAAAACTACAATATAACACAATAATATACAGCAATTAGCATATTTGTTTCAAGTCCTGCCAACAATATTTTGACAATTATAAAACAAAAGCGCGACAATAAACTTATTACAATGTAATAAAAACAGTGTATTCTGCTATTTCATTCAGTAGCTAACAGACATCAGCTCACTTTTAGCTTTTGTTTTGTTTTTTCTTATTTTTATTTCTATTACCTTAAAATAATTTTATCATTCATTCAGGTGATTATATTCTTTAATATACTATATGCTATACTATACTTTTTAAAATATTTTACTATTGTTATTGTCTTCTACAGAATTTCAAAGGATGCTTGCAAACGGTTTGAAGCTGAATCATGCTAAATTAATTTAAGATAATTTTAAGAGACCTGGAGGATAATACTTCATATTACATATTATACTTCAGACAATATTTCAGTCAGCAGATGTTGTCCCTAAACATTACTGCACCTGCTTCCTTGTGTTCGTGATGATTACCGTCATGAATTTTTTATTTTCCTTTGGTCTGGATGTTTTTGTATCGCACTCTTACGTATATGTGTGAACTTACTTGGTGAATTTTGCAGTGTGTATTTGTGTGTGTTGGTGTTATTGTTATGTAACCACATCTTTCTGAACTGCTACAAATTATATTTTTAATCTCAATAGTATTATTGTCCTAAAAAAAGGCTAAAAAAGAAAAAAAAAGAATCAGTTTTGCTTCAGGCTGTATTAAATTAGATATGTTTGCTTCCTAGCAGAGTTATTAAAGCTTTGTTGTTTGTTTATTTGTTTGCCTTTTCATCAGCATTTATTTATATTTCATTTTTAATTTGGGGGGGGGGGGGGTGCAAAACTGGTCTGCTTTGTTCGCTCTAGTTGTTATTATTTAAAAATTGTTATTTTGAAACTGCAAGGTCTAATATAGTCAGAATAGATATTGCATTACACATGCGAATCCCACTGACTCACAGTCAGATCCCAGGCTCAACAAAGCATGTGATCCAAAAGTTTCCTCAGGCTTGTTGTGTTGACCGATTTGTCCAAATGAATAAAAACTAGAAATAAAAGCATTTCCTATCATTTTGCATTTAGCTTAAAGATTATTGTTTCAACATTACCAAAATAACTGACTCACAAATCATGCTGCATGCTAATTAAATGTTAGAAAATCTTTAAAAACTTGTGTAAAGAGCCAACCTGGGCTATAAATAAACATTTCAGATAAAAATGGGTGTGCACACTAATGTAACCATTATGTTGAATTTTCCTCCTGTGCAGTAATAATCCTTTGTACTGATTTTGTCATTCTGGCACTCGACTGTCCTTTTAGCTGACCCCCTCCAACAACCAGCACACCTGTTCCCCACCACAAGTGCCCCAGAGAAGCTATTAAAACCCAAAATATCTTCCATTGAAGTGCAGCTCAGCTCATCTCACAGGCACCATTCAATGATCGGCCTGTGTGTGTGTATTATGGAACTGGGACCGCCAAGGTTCAATGAGGAATTTTCAATCAGGAGTGTTATCTGCTGTCACTCACAGGTTTGATAGATTTGAGAGAAGGTGTTCTTCGTATGAAATTATTTCACCACAGATAAACATTGAAGGAGAAAGAATGCTTTTTTAAAGCCATTTTGGGGCAGTCCAAGTCAAGGCAAAAGTTTACTGTTGAGCATTAGTTTACCAGATGCTCGAAAACTTTGCCCTTTCTCGTGTCTTTTCTACAGTGACATGATTTTATATGGTCACAACTTGAGATATGAACATGTGCTCTCAAAAACAAAACCCCAGAAGGACAGCAGCAAAGTAGGAAGTCAGCTGGTGACGTTATTGGAGTGCGTTTCTTCCTCTTTATTCTTTAACTTGGCGTATGTGGACATGACGAACTTTGTGCTGGCTGATAACCCCACACGTGAACCATGAATGTTATGCTACTTCATTAAAATCTTTCCTTGTGTGAAGCAATTTGTAACATGGATTTAGATAAGTGCTCTATGACCAAAGATAATGAGATGTTGTGAAGTAACTCAGTAACTCAAGTTTGCATTGGTGCAAAAGCCTCAATAAACACAACGTAAAAGCAGGTGATCTCTTTAACAGGAAGGGAAAACAGTAGATTGAGCCACATTTCATTTCACTTTGGTGACTGGTAAGCTTTCTTTTAAATCCCAACTCTGGAAATTAAGTATTTTTCACCAGCTTGTCTACATTAGTATTACTTGTATGAAAGAACTTAGTAAAGCATTGTCTTCAATGGTAAAGTGGTTACCATGTTTGCTTGGTAAGTGAAAGGTTCGCCTTCTGCAGGTGGAAGGGCATCTGTGGTCAAACTCTGATAACACCTGCTATAGCGATCCCTTGTGGCAAGGAAAAAGCCAAAATCCGCTTTAGCTTCAGGTCGTTGCAGTTTCAAACTGGCTAACAAAAAAAGCTGTTTTTTACTTTTCAGAAATCTTGAAAAGTTTCCACCAAGACGAGGCAAAAAATCAGTAATCAGGAAAAGACATGGGATGTCTTTTTTTTGGCTTTAGATTTTAACACACATTTCTGAACCTGCAGGGTTAGTGTTATGAAGGGACCTTTGATCCCATAAATAATGATCTTTTCCCAAATCTAACAGGTGATTGGAACATTTAACAATAATTTAATTGTAAACAAATAAGCATTTGTATATAGGCTAGGTTTTCAAAGCTTAAATCATTTAGATTCTTTTGTGGATCAAATGAGAAATGCATTTCGAACCCAAATTAACCTTTCATGCCTGTGGACTTACAGTACGTGATCCCAAGCACGCTCTGTCTTTCCGGGACATGTTTTAGCATTAAAACGCACACACGCACAAACACATCAGTGCTCTTTAGCACACAATAAACAGCTCTGGAGTTTGAGCTGAAAACTGACTCTGATGTGCCCGCCTGGGATTGGAAGCTGTGACAAATGTCCAAACACACACACACACAAACCTGCACACACACTCCTGGCACTGGCAACTGTGTAGCTGATCCTCATGTTATGTCTACCAAAGACAGAGTACTGTTTCATTTTCCTCTAGAGAGCTGAACACTTCAGTGAATTAATTTTTTTTGTTTTCATTTGTTTTGAAAGTCCCACCATGAGTGTGACGGCATCTCTTCCCTCTGTACAACTTTAGAGCAGATGTCAAACCTTCCATTAGAAAGAGCTTAGACAGACAGGGAAATCAAAATTTTGAATTGTGATAAACTTTAAATTTAGTTAGTTGTCATGATCATTTTTGTGAGTTTTGGAAAACTATTTTTTTTTTTAGCTTAATGAACCATTAGCTGTATTAGTGGGTTACACCACAGCAATAAAGCTGTAGACACATAAACATAAACAGGGGAACAAACTTATAATGAGGTATTAATATAGTGAACTGATGATAGAGATTAAACTGCAATCGAAAGAAATTACATTTAATATCACACAATAGAATAGAATTGAATAGAATAGAATAGAATAGAATAACACTTCCTTTGCACCTATAGTATTCAATAGTATTCACGGTTCTGTCTCGTTTTATTTTGTTTATTGCACTAAGACAATCTTTTGCCATAGTTTCTGATCAGCAGGAGTCGTTTTCATATGTCCTTAATTTCAGTTTGTAGGTAATTACCTTCTTTTTCATACACTCCATTTAATCTGTTTATCCATTCTTATGTGCTTTTTTCTTTTTTGTCACTAAGACGATATTTCCAAATTAAAGAATGTGTTCTGACTTTATTGGTGTTTTTTTTTAAGATATATCAGCAAAACATTATTTACAGAAGAATGTTGTCTACCCAGAATATTATGTCCTTGAGGCCTGAAGAAAATAAATGTAAGTTGTTCTTTAATTTCAGGGCTGTAATTATTATTTTATTTTTTGTCCTGTGGTATCCATATTTGGATTATCTTTGACATGGACATGCATGGCCTAGATGGAAGATGGGAACTTGAGACCTCTTGTTTTGTTCAATCCAGAGCCAAACGTATTTAGGTTTTATTAATCACAAAAACAAGAAGTCTTCACATCAAAGAAGCTGGAACACAAAAATGTTGAATCATTTTACATTTTACATGATTCATGTACATGAGAATGAATGAGCAGTGTGTGTGTGTAGGTGTGTGTGCGTGTGTGTGTGTGTGTGTGTGTGTGTGTGTTCGTTACAGTTCATCCTGTTCAACCATCCTAGCTTTTCCTTGATGGCAGAGGAGTGTGCCGGTTTTGTTTGGCCGCAAGATGAGGAAGACCCGACCATGACCCTCCAGTTACCAATGGTCTACCAGTACCCCACCAAGGACAGTGCCTGTGTGTGTGTTTCTGTGTGTACTGTTGCTTCACACATTACTGTCTAACTATAAGTGCAT
>VUQG01034872.1:0-14280 GCA_015106755.1 Etia nguti
ACAAAGGTTTAGCTTTAGTCTTCTGCTGTGAAGCTCAAAATATGGCATTGATATGGCAAAGATTTCAACTTTAACGTTACAGGAAAAACACTGAATAGCATTGCTAGGTGCAATATTGAAATTCAAGCATAATTACAAGGTTGTAGATTCATAGTGCATTAATCTAGAACCTGTTATGCTGTCTTTTCACTATAGTATATTCTTACATTCCCTGAATTACCATATTTAATTTGCATGCCCCTTGTTAATATTCTATAAATAACAGTTTTATGCACCCTCATAATAGGAAAATTTTACATGTTTTATGTGGCATACTTGTAAGAAGTTCAAACCCTAAATGCACACAGGTTAGCATTCTGTCTAAATTATCTTGAATTATGATAATTCATTTTCAGTACTGTTGTACTTGCAATAGCTGATATGATTAGTGGTCCTGAGGCAACTCTTTTATTCCAATTTTATCACATATATATAAGTTTAAATGGGTACAAAGGAGGAAGCTTTTACATCCCAGGTCTCACGAGGTTTAAGATTGTTCTGTATGACAGAGAAAAGCATGATAGGGACAAGATCATTTTGATTTGTTGCTTTGATCAGTGAAGCAGGCAAGAGCGTTCAATTAAATATTTTACTTTGACATCTATCAGCAAAATGTAGTCCCAGGACTGTAGGCCATCATACCCCAGATTCTTCTGCAAGAGAAGATCTTCTAATGACAAGAAAGACATAATGGTTCTCTTATTGTCATCACACTTCATATGCCAGCTGAATGTACTGTCTTACTTCTAGTTTTATCACAGATATTATTTATTCAGCCTGGCCTCAGACTGTAAGTCTTTTAAAATGACTTATCCGTATTGCTACTAGCTCCACATTTTTGGATATGATGCACGCTTGCAGATGCAGAATCCTCCACACTGCCAGCAATCACTATACCACTTGAATACCATTTAGAATAACACTTTGTTATGCAAATACATTGCCAGATGGCTTAAGATCTTTTCCTATTTGAGTCCTACATGATAGCAATATTAACACCTAAAGAACAGTGTTTGAATGTATGATCATTCCAAAGTCTTTTCTATCTGCTCTACCCTTTTTTCCTGTTTTGTACTCAATATATATTATTCATGCATTTGTAATCATACAATCATGATGCTAATGCAGTTCCAAGATATTTGCACCATCATTAAAAAATGAAGGTGTTCATATGTAAATAGGCTGTAGGTTCTGTAAAATATCATTTTGGAAGAGAAGAAAGAAAAGAAGTGCTAACCTTTGTGTGCTCTCACTGCAACAAAGCTGTGCCAAGCTGAGGTTTTATCAAGTAGAGCTGAGGTCAGAGAAGTGTTTGCAAAATAGTTTCTCAGTCAGTGTGAGAGCCAGTTGAGACACACACATATATCTGTGTGTATAAATATATACATATATATACAAAATTTGTATAAAAATGTAAATGTAATTCTATGCAAGAGAAAGTTCATGTTAATGTTTGACTAGGATTATAACCATATGGACAACAGACATGACATGGAGTCAATAGAACACAATATAAAACAACAGCAAGACCCAAGAAGAAAACACTGACAACACTAACCAAGATACTCATTTTCGTGAAAGCACTATAGTACACACAAAAGTTATTATAAAGTTATTGAACAATAATCATTGAAACATAGGCAGAGTGCAGTAACACAGAACAGAAAAAAATGAATGTATAAATTAAACAGGTAAAACATTTAGCGTTTGGCCATACCGCTGGCATCACAGCAGAACCTTAACACTGTTCCATAGGTCCCTACACAACCTTGAAAAAACATGAGTGGACTTTTAGCTGATAAACTTCCTTGTAAATGCTACATTAGCTCAGAGCTCTAGCAGCAGTCCAAAAGAGTGGGCAGAGCACCTACTTCTCTGGTCAGATTTTAATGTTTAGATTATGTTTATGTGGGCTGAGTAGAAATAAAAATTACACTATTAAATGAATGACACTATAAAACCCTGACTTCTGTGAACAGCTGCAAATAAATGCTGCAGTAAATAGAAGAATTGATTTTATTCTGTTTGTCTGGAACAGTTAAGTCTCTTCCTAAATCACAAAATTGAACCTGAAAAGAATTGGATGTTTCTGAGTGAATGGTTAATTTTCTGGATGTCAAGCTAGTGTCAGTTGCTAAATACTGTTGAACCCTCCAAGATATTTAGGGGGGGTTGTTTGTTTTTTTCATTAAAGACAAAAAAAGCATGCTTTTTGTGGACATACTCTGTCATGTTCTAATTTATTTAGATAAGTGCACTTAAATGCTTCTTATTCTTTCGCTCCTGCACATGGTTTTGAATGAGGCGCTCATTAGCATTTTATACTCCAACCGCTGCTGCCCCTTGAGGTGGTGGAACACACAGGCTCATATTATTTGCTCGCTGTCAGCTGAGACTTCATTAAAAATCTAATTACAGATTTTAATTATAATCCTTGGATTATAGTTTTACATTATCACTTTAATAATCATATTCACTTAACTCTGTGTTAACATGTCATCAGAGTATCTGATATATACAAAGACAATAGCCTACTCTTGAATATATACTCTTTGGTACAGTAAAAAAAAAACTTTAACAGTAAGCATCTGTTGAGGAAATAATATTTTAAAATGTGTTAAATAGTTAGATGAAACTGACTATAATTACAAAAGGTGACATCTCTGTTTTTAAATAACCAAAAATTTTCTTTTTGGACTGTGTGACATGTTGAGCCACTGTCATTGTTGTATGAAGATATATAGAAGAATCACAATCACTTATATCATGTATAAGCAAAGAAGCCTGTAAGTGAGTTAATAATGTTATAAGGCTGCAGGTGCAGTGCTGTTAAACTAAGTATCCCCCCCCCCACCCACCCTGTTTCTTGATTTAAAACATGCAAGTGTGACAAATATGTAAAAAAAAACAGAAATACAAAATCAGGAAGGGGGCAAATACTTTTTCACAGCATTGTAAGTAGCACCAAGTGGATGATGACTGTTTATCCAGCGGGTTTACTGAGAGAAATAAACAAATCCGAAGGTATTTGCTGTGAATGTAGTTTACTGAAAGTTATACTGAGCAACTCTGTGCCCGCTGCTAACATGAGGGTAGTCTCCTGTGAGACAGTCAGCGGCTGGCTGTAACCACTAATTTCCCCTATCGTGCCACAAGTGTCTCGGCCTCTAATGTGATGAAACCAGCCGAGTGCAGAACACTGTATCAAACTGGCAGTGTGCCAGAGATAACACAGTTAGGGCAGCTGAGACGCTTACCCCTGTTGCAGAATCTCTTAAGAAAAGTTAAACACACCCTACATTTTTGCACAGAGACAGCCAATCATGCTGATAACAGCTGAGACCTTAACACTGTTGCATATTCTGAGGCAAAATTAGAGAATAAAGCAGCTGAGGCATGCAGACACCTGGGTTCTAAGGGCAGAGTCTGCCTGTGGTCTGTCTCTAGGTAGCTTTGCCAAAAGGGCTACAGATGATCTAACTAGGCATCTAAACGGAGTGCAGTTATGAGGTGTTTTTAAAAGAGAAAACATCATATAAGAGTAACTCGAGGTATTGACGTTACCCTTTTTTAAAATAAATTCTATGCCAGGTTGGGCAACTTTCATCTGAGGTGAAAGCGTATCCACAATGCTAAAATCTCAACTTTCATGACTTTCTAACTTTTAGCATTTTTCTGATACAATTTTTAATCCCACACAAAAAAAATTACAACTTTAATCTTTTTTATTTGAAAAAAAATAATTTTCACTATATAGACGTCACATGCTATAACAGCGATCAATAGTTGACTTGCACTTTCCATTACAGCGTTACACCTTTGCAGCTCTTAATTAAGCAATCAACTCAGTCTACAACCTCTCTCTAATGAATGACTTGCTATTTTTCTGTCTAAAAGCTTGATTATGCAAGTGTGGTTTCAATCACTCTGTTCCCCCTTTGCTTTGCTGATACTTAATTTGTATGCAGCCACTTACATTGCTTGCCCCTAGCAGAGCAGAGGTCCATATAATGGTTTATTCCAAGAGAGCTGTTTTGAATATTTCAAAGGGATGCAACAAAACCCAGAGAAAATTCAGATCTGTACAGATGGATTAATCAATGCTTTGGTAGCTCACAAAGGAAGCCTGCATTAAGTTCAAAGGGGGAAACTTGTTAGCCAAACACACATGGGGGATGTTGTATTATCTCCAACTTCTCCTGAGCTGCAGTCTATGCTTCAGGTATTGACATTTTTATGGACTCTTTGGTATCGATCTGTGTGAAATGTAGAGTGTTTAATTAAAGAACAAAGTTATAATAAAAAGGAAAGGCAGTTCACATTTAAGCTTGTCTCTGTTTTCGTTGCCCTGAAGTGCCAGGGAGAGGAGTGCTAAAAGTATAAAACAAGGACACACATCTCTTTTTGGCTGTATCGTCCTCCGAGACACCTCTGTCAGAGTTTAACTGAGATCTTGTGCTTAATTATGCATGTAAAATGTTGTCAGAGGAGTTATCCCCAAAGTATATGATCCAGCTTTTCCCCTGTCATCAGTGCAACATAGGATCTATTAATTATTCTAAAACAATCTCTGCCATAGAAGTATTCCCTCTAATAAATGACTATTGTTATGACACATTCAGAAAAAAATGAAAACATGGTCAAATATCAAGTGAAAGATCTCTCTATTTTCTTTTTTTCATTAGAACAGTTATTGTAAGATGCA
Organism: Etia nguti; assembly: GCA_015106755.1. Lineage (NCBI taxonomy): Eukaryota > Metazoa > Chordata > Actinopteri > Cichliformes > Cichlidae > Etia > Etia nguti. The sequence goes on from VUQG01034872.1 coordinate 4,745, forward strand.
AAGCTAGAGTAAATTAACTCAATAAGATTTTAAAGTTACTCAAAAGCTGTTAAATTTTGCTTTTGATTGATGCAAGATGATTTCACTATGGTTGGTGTTGTGAATGACTAAAGCACATATCATCAGAAATTAATTTGAGAGGATCCTTTCATTTCATTGATCTGTATTCCTCGGCTGACATTTCTGTCTTAGCGAGCTAAATTTTCAGGCTCAGAATGAAGAAGTGGTTATTCTGAGAATTTATCTCTGCTACAGTTAATTTAGCTTCCTTTCAGGCCAGTATGAACAGTGTATGATGATGCCTCATACACTGTTAGAATGTTAGAATTAATGTTGGAATTAGTGTTGTTAAATGTTAGAATTAAATGTTGGAATTAATGTTGGAAACAGGGTGTGGCGTGATTGCAATTATCAGCGAGAGCGTCAGAGCACCTGCAACATGCACCGAATGTACTTAAACATTTTTATGTCATATAAAAACATTTTAATAGAAATGCTGGCTCTCATAATTTATTTTTAAATGTTATCTTAATATGTGACAAACCTGTGCCTCGTGTTTTTAATCATTCCCAAAGAATAAAAAAAAAGCTTTACATTCAAAGAAAATACCATCCTACGCTCATTTTAAGTGCAGTTCATGTGTATTGAAGTCATTTCAAAGGGTATGACAGCTTTAGAACTTATGCATGAAGCTCATAAACAAGATTGTGGTGTACCTATGGCGCAGTCAGATTTAGTACTCCAAACACGTCATACTGGAGCACAACAAGGCTGCCTAGCCTGAATGCTTAATTTGCGGCCAGTGGGATGCTTTATCCAGAGATATAAACAAGTGCAGGCCCTATTGCATGCACTGTCACGTGGGGCAAGCATGGGCTGAATTGTTAAACAGTATATGGAGCCTCCTTGTTAACCCCCAGAGCCAGATTCCAAGCGTTCATTCAAGAAAGACCCCAGACTTTGAAAATCAAGTTATGCATAGCAATTGAAATCCTAAATCCAAGGATCTGGGTAGAAATATAGATTATGTTTTTTCTTTAGTTTTCTTTCTTAGAATCACAACAACAATACCCTGTGAATTCAAATGAGATGAACAAAACAACAAATAACAAATTAATAAGACACGACTTTCACTTGAGCATCCAGTTTGGAAAAAAAAAAAAAAAGACATAACCTGTCTTGTCTTAACCTTTGTGTCACATTTACAAATTAATGCACACTGCATGACTGCATGGCCTGTAGTATTTCACTGAAGAGCAAAATACCAGTGGTTCAAGATAATGGGCAGAATGGGAGACATAAAAAAATATCACTCCCGGAAAAGAAAGTAAAAAGTTAGAGCCTCCAATATGAAACTCCAAGATGTTTCACGACTCTGTATGTTTGAAATATCCATTGCTTGTTCCATGAAATCATGTGTTTATTTGCTTTATTGGGATGAATATAACACATAAAGCATGCAAAGCTAATAAATAAAGCCAGTCTGTTTCAGCTTCAAGAAAAACTTACCAACACATCACACAGCCTACAAACAAAATAAAAAGATGCGTTATTATCATTTTGTATTATGATTATTATTATTAAGTGACTACAATACAATACAATGGCAATCATCCCAGCTCTAATAAATGCATTTTTATCTTTAAACATTTGAGTTAAGCTCAACATATTGATCTTCAGAAGTAAGAAGGACAGCTGTCGAAAGAAGGATTTATAAAAGAACACCGCATGGTCTCTACAGACACACATCTTGACTCACAGTGATAGAAAACCCTAACATCACACTGAAGGGTAAGTTAGCTAAAGTCATTAAATAAAATGTCCTTTTAAGAAGTTTTCAGAGATTTGAGCAGGCCAATTGAAGTGAAAGCGGTTGTCATTTCTGGGACATTCTGTTGAGCCAACAAGGTGACAGATAAAGTCTCAATTAAAGATAACATCCATCAAGTTCTGTCAGTCTTTAAATGCTATTGCATCACAGGCTAACTGACAATTTCTGCGAGGAGAGGACTCCAGTATAAAACACACCTAAATTATTCAGTCTGCAGATCACATAAGCCGAGGTCTATACAGTGTTAGCACATGCCTGACTACTGTTGTTGAAAGTGCTTAGAGATCCAGTTTGCATTATTTTCTTTGGGCTTTAACTGGATTAAAACTGTAACATTTACAAAGCAGAAGGGCACTCTGAGAGTGCATCCTCCACGAAGGCCAAAGGCAAGGCCAAGGCCAACACTGTTTTAGAGTTGGGGAAAAAAACTGCACCAAGATTTAATGGGTTCTTCGTTTGCCTCTGTCCCAGCTCTTATTGAGTTTCATGAAATTCAGCTTGGAAATCTTTATGCAATTCTTCTGATACACAGAGAAACAACTAACCCAACAGCAACGATAACATACCAGTGCTTTTGTGTTTGTTTTTAACACATAATGGCAGTACAGATAGCTAGATGGATAGATAGATATTTTACATTTCACTGGTTCATTTTGAGAATGACAGACGTGTGTATAGTGTTACGACATTCTTGGACAACCTGTCTGGCTGATGGGAGAGTGTCTGCTGTGCAGTCTGGCTCTGCATGACATCATTCACACAAATGTTCCCTGCCAGTGGTGGAGTGTGCAGGTTTTCAATCAAATCAAACCTCACCCACTAATTTTACTAATCAGCATGCCTTCAACCAGACAGAGAAGAACAAATCAGCTGGTGTTGAATTTGGCTTGAATTGAAACCTGCATATCTTCCAGGGTGCAGGACTGGACCCCATTGGCATAGAGGAAGCATGGCAACGCACCTCAGTGATCCATGGCGTATCCATGTACAATGGCTCCAATGAATGTTGCATTTGGTGCATTAAATTAATTTCTTGGCTCTCTCCCTCAACTCTGGTGGTGTTGTTTGATGGGTATAAACCGACCTCTGTGTGTCAAGAAGCTGTGAGGATTTACACTCAACCATTTCATCCACTACAATGTAAATTTGAAAAAAAAAGTTACACATTTTCACGAATTTTAAGGATATTAGTTTCATTTGTTTTTTATTTTACTTGAAATATTAATTATTTTTTTAATCATCTAGAAAAATAATCTCTGAAAGATCGGATGTTGTAAAGCTCTGTCTAAATTAAAAAGGACTGTAAAATAAGAGTTTATGTAAACATATCAAACCTAAAAGGTGGACTTGATTTTTTTTTAATTCAATTCATCAACTGTATCTTAAAGGAGACTACAAGGTTGAAACCACTGCAGGTCCAGTGTGTACTGAGAGTGTCTCTCGGTATACAATTGTTATTCTAGTGGTGGTGATAGCATTGAGGATATTATTACAGTTAAAGTACAAATGCTTTATAGCTTTAACTTGTTCAGGACTGTTGAAGTAGCATCTGTTATACTTTTTATTCACCTTATAAATCTGTCCTTCCCTAGAAAACCTTCATAGGTAAGTTGTTCAAGATGCTATATACTATGTGTCTTGTCTGTGTGTACTCACTTGAGCATTTAGCCCCTTTTGCCTTCAGAATTTGCTTAATTCTTCATAGCATAGTCTCAAAATGTTCTTGGAGTCATCCCTCAGAAACCTTGGTCCATATTGAAATGATAGCATCACATAGTTAATACAGATTTATTGGCTGTACATTCATTATATGAATCACTTGTTCAACTATATGCCAATAGTGCTGTACTGGATTAAGATCTGGTGACTGTAGAGAATGAATCATGAATTAATTGTCAAGTTCAAGAAGTCACTTGAACATGAAGTTTACATTTGCTCACACATCACCAGCTGCTAGCATCTCCTTCTTCGTAGCCTGGTTATACTCAACGGTGCAGCGTTCTCAATATTGGTGAAAAAAGTTTTTAATTTCCACCTTTAGTACGAACAGTTTTCTTGCATATTTTGCACAGTACTGTGCTTTGTTTAAGGTTGTGGCTCCCTATTTATGTACTGAATTGTCAACGGACACTGACATTCAGCTCTCGCTCTCAGACATGCCTGTGCTGTGTTGTTGTTGTGTGCACTAGGAAATGGAAATGCATGGCATCGGTAAAGCAATGATGCAATGTGATATTTTTATACCACATTAAAATGTATACTGGTGTTATCGCTAATGATCTGATGCCTATATATTTATCAAACAAATAAATATATAGGCTGACGAGGTGCTAGCAGATGTCACATCACAAAAACTATTATTCAACTGCTTTACAAGAAAAAAAATTAATTAATAATATTCTTGCGGAACCACTATATGTAATCACTGGTTATTGTTATGAGCAGGAGCTTGCTGGTGCCACAGAATAATTACTGGGGAAAGTATCACTTATCTAGGTGCCCTGCTATCTATAAAGAGCAGGTAATTCATAACCATCAAGCTAAAAGTACATAGTCTTTATTGCTCGTGTTAGAATGTGAGCACTACTTAAGTACATAGCAAAAGGTTTATATAATTCATGACTTAGTATTTTGACTTTATTTAAAGTCAATATTCATTCTCTCAGTAATGTATTTTTTGTTTCATAACTGTTCTTTTGTATTAAAAAAAAAAACAAAAACCATGTGTTTCTTGAAAATCTAATAGTAGAAATGTGATCCTGAGGCAACTACTCTCTTGCAATCCCTTGACGTTAGCCACAGTCTGACAGGCATGTAAAATATCTGTTTACATTATAAGTTGACATCAGTATGCTGACATCTCCATTTCCCATGTGGCCACACGAAATAACCCTGTCAAACGTATATTGCAGTCCATACTTATGACATTTTGCTCTCTTCAGTTGTACAAGGTCGTTGGGGTGAGGCTCCAAACATGCTCTGCGGTGAGATGCCTTTGGTGAAACTTTAATAAAGTCTACAATCATTGATAGTGACTACAGTTTCCAGGCACATTTTTATCATGTTCAGGGAATAAATGGAAAAAGGAAATCTATTTCTGCTTAAGTCTAAGCGAGTATGCACCACTTATTTAACTCGTGCACAAAAAGGAAAAAAAAAAAAATCTCCCCTAACAGCATTCAGTTCTGTGAGCTTTCAGTCAGCGTGTATTAGATTTATCACTTTCTTGTCCCTACACCTTCTTGATGCCTCCAGAGTACAACTACATTGGTATGGGAGGGGAGGCCTAAGCTGTAACTATGACATCTTTCTTGGTGCATTATCTTCACACTCAATCTCCTTGGGGTAGATGGAGTGCACAGAGGAAGTGCTTCCACCAGTTAAGTCCTAACATGTAACCAGACATTGCTTTTAGGGGTCGGCTGTTAACAGGGTTGACAATGCTCTTTTATAGCCTTCAGATTGAATATTCCCCGAGTCTCCCACAGCAGAGGCCATGTCATTACAGCTGATAGTTCCATTATTTTTGAAAGAGCTGGCAGGAATTTTTATGCTTTGTATTTTCCCTGCACTTAATGGCTGTCAGTGTTCTTATACTTAGTGTACATACATTCACAAGGACATTTCTGGTTACCACAGCTGGTGTTCTGTGTGGTCCCTGTTTATATCATATTCAGGTTTTCTACAATACAACGGACATACAACCCACAGCTTTCTGTGAAAGCAGGAACCCTTAAGGAGGAAGAACAAATATCATGAATGAATAATAAAAATATCAAGAATATTGTAAAGTGCCACATGACCTCAGAATTGAATTCAATATTGTGAGGTACAACTGAAGACAGCCTCAATCCTGGTAGATTAGTTGATCTCATAGTCAGCCCCACATCAGCTGATATCACAGCTGACACATTTTCTACAGATCCAGATGGCAACTGTAATGTGCCACAGTTGCAGCATACCTGCAAGCCACTTTGCTACTCATCTGTAGCCCACTTTCTTTAATGTTGTAACTTAACCATGTTAATTAAGCTTAACAAATTGTGCATGCTACCTACCTATAATCAACTAACTTAGGCTGTGAACCCAAAATTGCAGTGCTAGTCGTGGGTTACCACAGAGAAACACTGTATAAGCATCCTGCAGGTTGAGGAAAAAGGTCAACCTATGAATGTGTGTCAAACCTATGAGTACATTCAGATATGATTAACTATGCAGGGTGTTTTGCTCTTGGGCTATATGAGTTACGATCGAGTTGTTTCATAAATAACAGAAGTCCATGTTTAATGATGGAGTAGACAATACACTATGCCAAATGGCCCTGAGTTTCCCTTGTTGCCTCCTCTCTACTGCTTCAGTCCTCCTCTTCTCTGCTCCAAATTACTTCCTGGAGGAGTAGAGGGGGAAAAAACTGCAGGATCCATCTCTGCTGGGTTCCTCTCTAATCTGTGAAATCAGCACAGGAGGAATGATTTAAAAGAAAAAGTACCCTCTCCCTGGCATAGTAGGAAAACAAACTACATTTCATCACGCAAGCCGACAATATCAGCTCATCCATCAACTGAAACTGATTTTTGTCTTTATTCAGTTATGTAAAGAGGGAAAAAGTGATAGAATATGATGAAATTAAAAACGCAAAGAGCACGTAGAGTAAGAAGTGGGCATATTAGAGGAATGTGTGGGAAAAAAATAGAATAAAAACACAAATTTACACATCTGGCAGTGTACAAATTAGTTACAGGTCCTTGATTATGATGATACATAGTGAATAAGACTGTTTTTCCTTATAGGATAGGACTCAGAGGAATGTAAAGTACTAAATATGTGAATAAAAGTATGAATAAATAGAGGGCTGAGGTTTTATTTACACTCTTTCTGTGACATTTGTGACTTTCACAGAGGTTTTTCCTCCTTTTTTTTCTTTTACAAAGTTTAATTGAGGATGTTTGTACAGTATGTGTCTATACTGAAAACATCAGGGCTATATAATTATAGCTAATATAAGGAGCTCTCTTATACACCAAATAGAGACATTTAAAAGCTTTTTGTAATGAGAACCATAACAAGTACAATTACATGTATTAATTGGCTCCATGTAAGAATAAATGAGAATGACAGCGTAATTAAAAACTGTGGTGTTAATTTCCCTAAAGATAGTGTACTTCACGGTACATTCAAAGTCATTGATTTAATTGCTGAAATTATCTTCAGGCAGTTTTGCTGCTCTCACCTTAAAAGGTTACATGTGTACAAGAAACCCTGAACAGAATATATTCAAGAAATATCAGATTTTAAAATCACAAAAAGTGAATAGAAAAACACATGTTCCATGTAAAAAATATATTGGGAAACCTAGATTCAGATACCAAATAAAAATATCATCTTTTATTGATGCCATATACTCAATATTTAGAGTTAGAGTATCTGCTGAAATTTTCACATAGCATTAAAAAATGATCACGATCCAAGAAACAGCATGCTTAAAAGGCAGGACCGAGCACATTCTGTTCGTGATTAGTCTGATATTTATCGACTAATCTGTTTGTGTCTACAAATTCCACATCATTTCAATTAAAATAACCCAATAGATAAGTAAAAGTAATGAGTTCTTTAGATTTGTGAGAGAGACAAAAGTCCAGGATATAGTGCTGTTTTCAAATTCCCCAAAGCCTCTTATAGAAGAAGAGACAGTCTTTGGAGAATACTATGCAAACCTTTCCACAGCGTGACTAGATCAAAAGTTGGGACTCGTCTGCTGTACGTTGTGAGCAGACTTTAGTGGAGAACAGTGGATAATTAGATAATTAAGCAACAGCTCACGTGATCTGCAGCTGCAGCAGCTAGGGGAGAGTTTTTGTCAAATCAAATTCCCTGAATGTTAATGTTATGCAGTTGTGCCCAGAAACTGCCAATGTTTGTCTGATTATCCACTGTTTACTGCCATGATGGGATTCATTTTTATTGCTACACAATTTCTCCAATATTACTGCAATTATTAACTCCTGGTGAGAAGACATCCGATTTGGACTTTATCAGTCGATGAAATGGTAGATATCAGTTTTTATACGTCCCACTAGGCACCTTCGGCACATACCACCTTTCTTAGTAGAATCATAAACTAGAAAATCAAGTTTTCCAACATGTGCTTTGTTTTATGAAAGAGTGTCTTTTAACACAAACTCTGGCTTGAACCTAACCAAGTAGGTTTACTGCCTAAATCTAGCCAAGCACTTTTAGTATCTAAACCTACGTCCAACAAGTTTTTGTTTAAACTGCATCTGAACAAGCAGTTAAAGTAGACGTGAAATACATGTAGGCTCATGTAGCACTGGTGGTGTAATACTGGTAGGGGGCATGTAAGACCTGTTAGTGCTACTTCTTGCCTTCTTTGTATGTAGTATAGGCAGTATAGTTACCTTTAACAAAAATACCAGAACAGAAGGGAAATGTGGGCCAAATCAGATAGGTTCTAGATTCGTGGGAGCCAAGGGTGTCTGACAACAGAGGACTTGTACACAGTAGGTGTAGAAAACAAATTGCATTTATTGACAATTATTAAAGTTTAGCAGGTTGTGCACATTTAACAAAAGTAGAGCGCGCTTCTTTGAAAACAAAATAAAATAAAATAAACCCACAAATAGTCGACCCAAGGATATATTGTCTTTTGTGTCCTTTGTTAAAGTCAATTTCAGTCTGTCAATGTTCAATAGTCTGTAACCAGTCGGGTTACGATCTACCAGTTTATCCGGCTCTTTGGGCTGGGCTCGCCATCCAGTACTGGAAAAGGGATCCTCGATTCTTCTCAGGTCCTCAAAACCAATCCAATCGAAATAAGCAAAGGAAAAAACCTGACCTAGGGACCAGGTCAGAACACAGTAGTTCAACATTTAAGCTAAGATGTCTGTAACTCATTATTACTACTAATTGCTTGTAGTGTTTCTAAATTTCTCTCAGAATATTCTATGTTGTACAACAATTTAATCTAATTTCAAAGGAAAAAGTGCATAGGAAACACACATTTAGAATAATAAAAAAAAAATAGCTCAGCAGTGCATTAAAAATACACATTGGCTTAAGACTTATCAAGTTTCAGCTAAGTAAAGTGCAGGTGAAGGCACTTAATTTCACATTGCTAATACTTAGTGTGCAGAACTATAATTAGCGCCATGAGAAAAGTGAACATGTGCTAATGTAACAACTTCGCACAAAACCATACATTATACATCAATACCACAGTAATATGACATGAACCTTTAAAGAACATTTCATATAAAGTGCAGCAGACTCAGTGCTAATTGCTTTAGCCTCGGAAAGGGCACTTTCATTGCAAAATGGCTAGCGGAAGTTAGCATCGGAGCTAGCGGCAAGTAGCATGCTATGCTAGCGCACGTGCACTGACTGGGACTTACCATGTGAAGCAACAAATGCTACACGGGACTTCACAGTGCTCACGTTGGCTCACGGCCTTCGGAATGCACTATCACTCTTATTATTTTCACCGAAAAAGGACTTTTACTATCCAATTAGCTTCTTCACAACCCGAGTGATTGATCTCTCTCTCTGCCTGTATCTCTGTTGTAGCTGACTGGTACACGAAGGCACACACAGGTGTCCGAGTAGCGCACACAGATTGGGGGAGGGTCAGACCAGCCAATGATTGGTTGCTCAGTGGATCTAACAAAAACACTCTAAAGGACAAAGTCCT
>VUQG01034876.1:0-16693 GCA_015106755.1 Etia nguti
GTGCTTTGTTTAGCCGTGGAGGGTAACAACTGAAAATATGAAATAAACACACATGTAAGCTAAGACTCTCTAAAAAAAACAGCATTGTTGTTCGGCTTTTCATTTCGCCATTTGTTGATTCACTCGAAGAGCAAGTAACGTAATATGGGTCAAGTGATCAGTTTGATATCAATCTTTTGTGATACACCGTCATATTTACATTATTTGTACAATACGAATAATTTGCTTTGGTACCTGGTCAAACTTAAGCTCTCACCTGTCTGCCTGTCTGCGCTTCTCCTACAGCAAACTCGCAGGCAGCAGCTTCTCCCCCCTCGCTCACATGCGTAAGTGCTGTGCTCAGTCGCCTAGTGCCTGAGCTCGGATCATACCAACATTAGGGGGAATTTACGACCGTGCGCTATGTGCTTCGAATATTGTGTGTAGTTTTTGTTTTATACAGTTGTCAGTCAGGCATCTAACTATGAAACAAATTACACTCCAAAAGACCCCGAGCTTCTGAAAAAATGACCCGGGCTTAAGCCCAGTAAGCCACCCCCCCCCCGCTCCGCCGATGGTTGACTCCAAATCTCCCGACCACTATGTCGATCTGAGACAGCAAGACCGAGACAGCGAGACCAAGACAAGACCAAGACCAAGACCAAAGTCCGTCGAGACCAAGACCAAGACCACGTAAAAGTCTCGAGATCAAGACCGGTCTCGAGACATCCAACTCTATTCTATTGTGACTAAAATAAGGGTTTATGTGGATTGTAAATCCTGAAATTCTGTTTTTATGTCACACAGTGTCGCAGCTTTTTTGGAACTGGGTGTTGTATTCACACCTGTTCTCAGACCCTAGACCCACATCTTCTTTTAATGCTAGCACTGAGCAGGATGTTTACATTGTACCGTTGGTGATCCTCAGGTCCATTTATAGTGTGTTTATACTGTGAATTAGCTGGCACTAAAACTGTTTTGGTTGCCAAGAAGCTCATGTTCTGTGCTTTCCTGCCACAGAGGACATAAACTCAGGATGACTGAAGACATCTTTGTAGCTTCTCCCAGCGTCTTTACTGCAGAAATAAACTATTGAGAAACAGCCAAGACTCAAGCTGTCATGGACGATGACCTCAAAAAAGAATGTGTGAAAAGTGCTGTCAGAGAAATTGGGTTATAGCTATTGTATTCCATGTTTCTCTTATGTAAGAGAAAAGCTTCCATGACAAAGATGCCATTCTGTGTGGATCCACAGAGAAAGTTTCCCAACAGAGCTAGCAAAAATGTGCTTCCTGTTCTCGTCTCAAATAGCAGTCGTCCACCATTTGGACCAATCTGACTTCCCATATAATGAGTATTTCCAGATAAACAGCAAAATATTCTGCCATTGTGCTCCAAAGAATTCTGATAAATTAGTTCCCTTTTGCCAGAAAAAAGGGCCAAAATCAGTGAGTGTGCATTATCCAAAGGCCAGTGAGCACATTTATTGAGTAAATGCCATGTGTAAATGGCTCTACCACATGCCCCTGCACATTTACCACACGCCATTTTAACTCTCAAAGGGGCGTAGAGATGTGATGTGGGGGGGAGCCCTGTTTTCCCTTTGGGCAATAGTGAGATGGCAGAGAAAGGGTCAGCATGACTGGTAACTTTGCAATGTAGATTGCCACCAAGAGGAGGAAGAGTGATGCGTTATTGGTCCTAATAATGCAAATGGATGAACTAGGTAAAGACCAAATGTACTTTAATTGGATGGAGTTTCAAACATTGCCAAAAACAATTTAGATTTTATCCAGTTCTTTAAAGATGTCTGTGATATTGTTGTTTAGTAAAAACTACAACAGATTTTTTGTTGTTGTCCTTGAATGTAGAATTAGCCTGAAAATTCAGTTTAACTGATTTTACTGTTACATGCAAAAACATTTTAGCTACAATTTTAATAAAGTCTCTTGTAGCTCATGGGAGTGCTGTGAGATATTTTTTTAATCTGATCAAGATGTCACTGAACTAATTTAGCAGCTACTTTAGTTCTACTTTAGTTAGCAAGAAAGAAAACTGACTGAAATGAAAGAAGAATAACATCCTCGCCATCTAGTCCAGCAGTGTTGTTTGAAATGCAGTGCTTTCTTGCATGAGGCAAGAAAGACCTTAGGCCAGAGACAGCTCTTCCACCCGTTCAGCACTGACATTAAACGTGACAGCACTGCAGTACTGTTCCACTGCTATATCAAAAAAAGTAATGGCAATATTGAGACATATAACAAATAGTCAGAAGGAGAGATGGAAGATGCCCCTGGGATTTCCCTCGTTAGGAAACTACCCTCAAAACCCCTTTTTTGCTCACAATCCTCAGATTTACAGCGGAATTAGGAGGGACACACATCCTTACAAACAATAGCCAGTACGAGACAAGAGGATTCTCTATACCCAGGGAGATCTTGGCTAGCGGAGCTGCTGCTTCAAAAAAACCCACAGCTATTCCACTGTCTGTATTTCACAGGCCAGAGACCAGCCACCACTTTAATCTGTGAAAGCAGCAGCTATCTCTTCTCTGTTCCTCTCATTCCACTCTTCCTTATCCATAACCCCATTCTCTATATGTATAATACTTTGCTCTGCTTCGCACAACTGTAGATTTCCCCTCCCACAGCTCGTTTATCAAGGTGGGGAGTGGTAATGCCTCAACTCGATGGGCTTCCCAGAGGGGGAGGACAGGAACAAGGGATAAGAGGGAGTGAGAGGAGAACTGTTGATGCCAAAAGGATAGTGGACTTCCACTTCAGGGTGGCTTTGGTTTTTGGAGACTGATGAGGGCTTTGTGTAGCTTAAACCACGTTTCCACTACAGGAAATTTCCCCAGGGATTATGGGAGCGGTTGTGGGATGTGCATTTTAACTACAGCAGGGTCTAAATTACATTTCAGGGAAATAATTTCACCCTTTCAATAATCACCATTTGGAGTGTTGTACCTATCAAAATTACAGGAACTGAGGTGAGTCTTGCAGGACTGAACACTTCTGATGACTTTGGGTTGGTCTTAAAATTTGGTTTGTTCGTATTTTGGTGTTAATTGCTTGTTAGTTTTTGTATTGGTAACTAAACAAAACTAAAATTTCTTGATTCCATGTGTAAAAAAAAACTGTTGTACGTCTTTATGAAGAAGTCTGCTGTTTATTGCAGAGCAGGTGTACAAGGTGTTACACTGCAACATAATTAATCTAGTCTTGTATATGTGTCTAAGAAAATCACAGTGGAAGTCACAGAAAATAAATATAGCAATATATGGTGCCTATTCAACTTTCTATTATGGATTAAAATATATAATTTTCAGTTTTTTTTCTTAAAAATAATGGAGATCAACTCGAGCGCATAAAGAATGATGTTGACTGCAAATTGATACCAAACTTGTGTGTAAAATAGACTCAAGGCAAATACTTAATCTCGTTCCACTTACCTCCTCTTGGAAATATATCAGGAAGGCTCTGCTGCCTCTTTCTTATCTTCTCCTTTTCTTTTGTATGCCATTCATTTTTAACCTCAACTTCCACCTGCTCATGCCTCCTGACATACTCTTTTACCTTAAACTCCTGCTTTCCATTCTCTCTCTTTACCCTCCTGCTCCGTGTATTGTATCCCCATTCTTTTTCATTTGCTCAGACCTATTCTTTTCTTCTCCCTTGTCTATCAACGGCAGACCCAGGGTCACCGCCAAAGGGAATGCTGTCCAGCTTTTGATGAAACTAACTCAATCTCGAGGACTTGCTTTACTTTTCTATTTTTGCAGCTGTGCACCATTTGTATCATGCTCTAATACACTCTTGCTTTGTGTCTTTCTTACTTTAATTAGTTTAGTTTCACTCTTAATGCATTTTGTTGTGGAAATTAAATTGTAGCCCAGGAGGACTTTGGAGAGTTTCAATGACAAAGAATAAAGCTAAACTTGGACATTTCATTTAAAACTTGTGCCTTTAGAAATCTAGAAGAAATGACGGATGTTGTTAGCAGTCATTAGGCTTACTTTGAAACCACACCTTATTCTCTGAACTGGCTGCACACATCAAAGACTCCTAAATAAAGCTTTTTTTTTTTTTTCTCCATGAGTTCCTCATCATTGACTGAATGCAGCAGCCAGAATACTTATGAGGTGGCTGATTCATTGTAGCTAGTGAACTAAATATAAACTGCATGAAAAGCACCATTGCTGCATTGTTGGCTCAGCTATGATTAAACACTACTCCTACAACTCATTGTTTACAATCTAACAATAGATTCTTGTGCCTTTTTTGTGGGACACTTTAGTTTGATCGATGATAAGAGATATTTGAACGCATCTTCATTTTCCTTTATTAGTAATAGTATTACTATTAGCTAGGTAAGAGTTAAAGTGGGCAAGGGTTACTATGCCCAGCAGGAGATAAAAGGGATGGAGGATGTGTGGAGCTATTGAATAAGAGATGCAAAGGGATGAGACAGTGGGCAGGATTTATGAACATTTAGAACTGATATAAATACACACTTTACTGTTGATACTCCAGTCAGTGGGGAAGCTGTAGACATGTGGCAAAACTTAAAAACAAAAATGAAATTCATATAGCACTGTGCAAAAGTCTTGACCCACTCCTCATTTCTTTAAATTTTGTTAGGAAAATGGAAATGTAACCCCAGTCATGACTCTTGACACCCTGACGTAGTTTGCAACGATCTTTATTGGTAATGAACACCATTTCTGCACCGTTGTAGTGGCTGTAGCAGGACAGCTCCCCAGCCAACACCACATACACAAAAAGGGAGAGCTGTGATTACATAATGAGGTGCAGCTGCCCCATCAGCCTCTCTGGCACTGCCCCTCAAGCTTGCTGCACCACCCCTCCCCTGCAGCGGAGCCAAAAACCACACCCCCACCACAGGTAAATAAGTGCAACAAGCTGTTGAAAGATGTGCAAAACACAAATGGAAAGTATAAAAGGCAAAAACAGAGATTGTACAGTTGTAATGATCTTGAAAGGCAATATTTTATATGATCACCTTTATCCTTCAACACAGGCTGAACTCTCTTAGACAAGGCTTCTTGTAATTTCTTGAAGTAGTCTTCAGGCATCTCTAGGCTTCTTGAAGGACATTCAAAGCTCTTCTTTGCCTTTTGTTCTGTTCTCTGTCAAGATGATCCTCAATAATATTGTGGTCCAGGTGTTGAGGTGGCCAATCCATGACTGATAAGTGTCCCACTGTGTGTTTTTCTATCCAGGTATACTTTTACTGCACTGGTGGCATCTGATACTGCCTATTAGACGCTTTCCAGATCGTATTGCATGGTGGATCACAATCAGTGGAAGGGTGGTTTCTTGAAAGCCATCCTTCCCCAGAGACCATATCTGATGAGGCTGTGGTGAACAGTGGTTGGATCATCTGAAGAGCCCTGTGTCAGGTCTTTTTCCTATTTCTTAGGGACAACGCTTTCAGATACTTTTCATCTGCTTAAGATAGCTTTTAGCTCTATAACTTCTTCTTTTGCCCTCCATTTGTACAATCCACGTTTTTGTTTTTTTGGAAACCAACTTGTTGGATCAAAAATCCTATTTTATGCCTGTCAAACTATGAGTTAAAATCAAATAAATAAATAGTAACAATTTGTATCTTTTTGCAACTTTGCCACCAAAGTGCTTAAAAATGTTTTTAAATGTTTTCAATTTAAAATGTTTTTTTCTGTAATTTGTCTGTAACGTGTAGACACAACATTGGTTCATCCCTTGAGTTAGGGGCCTTTTTTATGCTTGAATAATTCATGGGTCAAATAGAAAATTCCTTTGAAAATGGTCAGGTGCAAGGACTGAACTGAAAATGAGTGCAAAAGTGGCCAATGTCCAAAGAAAAACTTTGGAGGACCTTCAGAAGGCCCGGAGAACTACTATTCAAGATCGAAAGTTGTAAGAAAGGTTCCAGTTTAGCTCAGTTGGAGAGAAGGTGACCTTATAACAAATCGTGTTTGTGTCTGACCCTTTGCCTCGTGTCTTCACTTTCTTTCTCTGCCCACTTTTCTGTCTACCTTCACTGCTCCACTGTTGAATAAAGGGTTAAAAAATGACTAAATTAAACCCCTCAGGAAAGTCTAACTCATTGGATGCACAATATAAAGAACTGTGTGGCTACAGACTTGTGCACAGTACTATAGGTGGAAAGAGGTTTATCCTTTTCCACTCTGAACCGAAGCATGATATTCCGTGGTTAGGAAGTATTATGTTTATAGGGTTTTGTTTTGTTTTGTTTTTGTTCTTCTGTTCCCTCAACAGTCGTGTGTTTTGGTTATTTTTTCACTTGTGCACCTTTGGTTGTTTTAATTGTCACCTTTACGGCTGTGTTTTCTGCCCCTGATTGGTTTCAGCTGTGCTCTGTTAGTCAGCAAGTTTCTCTCGGCAGCCTTTTGTCAGTTCGTCTGTTTGTCAACCTGTTTGCAGCCTGTGTCCTCCCCCATTTTCAGAGTTTAGGGTTTTCTTTTTAGGTTATGCAATATATTTCATATTGCTGAAAGTGAATAACAACTCAATCAAAAACACATACTGTATGCATGTGCTGTAGTCCAGTCTGCTTTCAAACAACCTATTTTTAGGTTTGAAGGAATTAATCACTATTAAGTCTACATTTTGAAATTTAATCTCCTAAATGCTATCTTCCAGGGGTATTGTACTCAAACAAAAGTAAATTAAGGATGTGTTCTGGAGTTCCTAATCTTTTCCAGGTTAAGCTCTGTCCCCAGCTTAATCACTTAATCTTCCATCTATGCCACCAGCTCATACTGTTAGATGCATATCTATTAGTTCTAGCCGGGCCTGTGTTTCACATTGTTAAAGTTTGACCTTCAGCATCACTTCAAGCGCGGATGTAGCGGTGCATTGCTCATGGGCGCAGAGGGCGACTAATCTACACACTTTTCTGAGAGATTTCACACTAGATAAGAGAATTTCACCCACTGAAGCCTTTCTTTCCCTTATCACTTTTCTCTGCTGAGGTGGAGAATGAGGAACTCCAGCCACCCTGGGATTAGAAGGGGAGTCTGTGTTATGTAATGTCTGCACCTTTGTGTCCCTGTGTGTGTGTGAGTGTGTGTGTGTGTGCATTTACTTGAACATTTGATTGCGTGTCTGTAAGTGTTTTTTGGTCACTAAATGAGTGTTTGTTGGTTAAATACTGTACTGTAGCTACTGTATGTGTCTTTATGTGTAAGTACGCAGGTGTGCCCTAGCAAATCTAATCCTCGAGAGAAAACTCGATGAAGGTCTGATTTATTTGTGGAGTAGATTCATCTTGCGGATGGCACATCTGCTTCTCTGCCTAGGGCACTGAGCACACTCTGGATTTGTTGGCTCTGTGCTATGCAAAGACAATAAGTAGACACACTCGCTGCCTATTTGTACCAAGTGAAAGTCCTGCCTAACTGTAATTATGTGTATCCTGATACTCTGCCTGGCTTGCTTCGAATCTTTTATCGTGTGAACCTGATGCATCAGTATCTACTTAAAATAGAACCAGCAAACCATAAAATACTGTACATTAACAGTCATTAACAGACACTTTAAACCCTTGGGATCTTCTGAGTTTCAATAATCAACCTTTAAGGAGAAAGTTGGTGTTTCTTTTTGTCTGATATTGCCGGTCTCTGATATTGCCGGTCTCTGATTTACAGTCGATGAGGACTGTCTTGCGTGATTCTGTGTGGGAATGCCTGCATGCATGTGTCACTTTGAGTGGTACTGCTTGTTTGCGTGGGGGATCTTTTCTGACTTGTTTCTTGTGCTGTCAGAACATATTGTGTGTGAGTGATTACCTGTCATCTCAAGCCTTGAGCTCTGCTTACTCCCTTATCACACCACTACTGTTGCTTTTGCGGGCTCTCTCACTTTGTCTTTCTTCCTCACCCCTGCCAGCCATCCTTCTTTCGTTTTTCTTCCTGTTTGTGTTTTCTTCTTCTCGCTGAGCCTATGCATCCTTCAAGACATGTGAAATCAGGGTCGTGAAGTTGGTGGTTTCTTAGATCTTTCTCATTTTTAAAAAAATTTCCCTTTATATACATCCAACCACCAAAAACAAAAAAACAAAAGAAAAGAGGAGAGGAGAGGAGAAAAAAAATGTCTTCATGAAATGCTTCCACTGGAAAATTTGCCTGGTGCTGTGGACAATTTTGCTCCATTGCTTTTTGAATTGTTTAATTTATTTTCAATCTATTTACTTCCTTTAGATTTATTAAGTGTCCCAGTTTTCTTTACAGTCTGCTCACAGGGTTATGATGTAGTAGATGTATATAGCACTACTGTGCACGGAATTTGAATTGTATTTCTACACTGTTTTTTTTTTTTTAATAAACGAGGATATTTAATTGGTCTCTTTGGCTATATCTTTGGCTTGGACATTGTTGTGCAGGGGTTTTATTTGTTTTGCATCTGCATTATGAGAACAAACGACCTCAGCTCCTCAAATCAGACATAAATATCTGGAGTTAATGGCAGGGAGTATGGTGGAATTGGTGTATTGATTGTGAAGACCGCCCCTCGTCACAACAGTGTTCCCACAAATCTCTGCCTAATGGCTGCCCTGGGTAATAATACATCTGACTCTCATTACTGTGTATTTTAGAATGCTTATGTTTGCATGTACTGTCTAAAGTACTGTATCATTAGTCTGACGTTAGTCAAAATAATGTTTGTTTATGCTAAGAGCAAAAATATATATGTGCACATAAATAATGTGCTTGTACATATATACGTGTGTGTGTGTGTGTGTGTGTTTTCTAAAGATTTTCATGATTGATTTTGCCATCTGTGTGTGAGGCTGTTTACCACATCAACCAGAGGAGCTTTTAACAACTGACAGTGTGTGTCTGATTGTGGGACAGACACTACCTCTGATACTGTGTGACATCTTATTGTCTGCTGGGTAAAAACTGTCACTATCTGTGTTAGAAACACTAAAGAATACAGAGATAGTAAAGAATACAGGGTTTAGAGCCACACTGGTGCTTCATTAAAAGACCAGCTATGGCTAATTTCATGAAACTAATGACACCAGACTTAAAGGATGCTAATGAACGTCATGGCTTACAGGGAAACTTGAACTAGAGCAAAGTCATTGTTAAGTGCTAAATAAGAAATTCTGCTATGGAATAAAACATCTATTGAAAGTAGTGACTGTCTAAAAGTTAAGTTACATTTGCAAAAGCTTAACTTTCTGGGTTTTTTTTCTCTACTATCTTAAATTTAACATGTAGAGCTATGCTTCCAAAACCAGTGTAGACTGTTGATGTTATTGCTTTATAAATAAAGCAGGTAGAAGATCTGGAAATGATTCCAAAGGTGGCATTTGCATTGGGAAGATGTAGCTGTGAAACCACAACACCTGGTCAAAGATATCCGCAATGCAAGCGAAACAAGCTAGAAAAAACATACCCCAAAAAATCCATCAAAGAGAGGGAGAGGAGGAGCGGCAGAAGTGTCCAAAATCAATAGTTTGGTAGATTCTGAGAAAAATGTTTGGCAACATAAACGGCTTAGAAATACGCAGAAAACAGCAGTGTTTAATGATCGTAGGATTTTTTCCATGCTCCAGGATGAGCATTGCAACTGACCAATTCAGCTGCCTGGGCAGTTCAGTAAGCATTAGCCAAGAAGTAACCATGAGTAACCTAAATTTAGCTAACAGCAACCCTAACTTAAACATAAATGAAAAAACAAACAAACACTTGGAACATTTACCATTTGTTCCAGAGGCTTTGGATATTTGGCTCCAGGTATTTAAATTCATCTACCTTTAACTTTACCTCTTTACCTATCTTCTTGTAGCTTCACTCTTACACCTGTCTCCCGCTCATTCACACACATGTTCTGTTTTGCTTCTACTGACTTTCTTTCCTTTTTGTCTGAAGAACATACCTCCACCTCTCCAAGCTCTCTTCCTCCTGCGCCCTGGTGTCACTATATATCAAAGTCTCATCTGCGAGCATCGTAGTCCATGGAGAATCCTGCCCCACTTCATCTGCGAACTTGTCCATCACTACCACAGACAAGAAGGGGCTCAGGGCCAATCACAGTTCCTGTCTGGACACATGATACTATGATTAGCCTGTACTAAATGAATAGGAAAGAAAAAAAATGAAGATGAGGTTTGAAATGGCATAAAAATTATCCAAATCATAAATGTGCAAAATCATCTATAAGACACTGTGCTGTCAGTGTGATGAGGTGATCATCAATTGCTTGGAGAAATGGTGTTAATTGGCAGACAAAATAAGTTTACAGACCTTTACTTTGTGCTCACATTCATGAAATACACCAAAATTCATTCTACAGTTTTCAAAGTTTAGATGGACAATGACGCAAAGCACACCACAAAAGAATCCTCAAGGTTTTTGGAGGTAAAGAAGTGTAGTGAGTCATTCACCTAATTTCAACCTGATTAACTCGCTGTATGCAAAACTAAAGGTAGAGAGACTTGCGAACAAACACAAGAAAATTGCAGTAAAGACATTGTTTGGTGATGTATACGTTCGCCACATTGTGTGCAACTAATTCTCAGAAAAAGAATGAAAAATTATCATCTAATTATCTTTGAACCCTTAAAAATAGAGAACTGTTCAATATTAGATAATAAATTAGCTATCTTTTTAATCCAGTCCCTCAAATTAAAGCTGAAAGGCAATATTCATCAAATAACCAACTGAAATAACAAAAATTGTGTCCAAAATTATATGAACCGAGCTGTGTGTGTTCACAACAAAGAAATCAGCAACAGCATAATTATAGAGGGTATATTTGGGGCTAGCTTTTCTTGTGTTTCTGTGTTTTGACAACACTACATCTACTACTTTCATATAGATCTGTCTCCTAATCTTCAGTCTGTGTGGCCATGTGGCACTAAGCTAGTAGTTAGGTGACAGAGATCGGGTGAACTCCAGTGAAGCGTCCCTGTTTGATGATAACTCTGCCCTGTGGGAGGAAACAGCAGGAAGCCTGAGCCAGCTTGGCTCTTGCACCGCTCCCCTCACAACAGGTACAGGAGGGTGCTGAGCTGAATGCTGATCGTCTGAGCGTCTGACTGGATTTTGTTTAAGACTAGAAATAACAAAAGAAAATACCTGGGATAAGTGGAATCCTTGTAGATTTAGTTCATTCTAAGAAAGTTTAGATCATTAAAATATTAACTGATCTCGACTTACATGAGATTTGTTTTAAGAAATCTTTTGATGGCAGCTCTTCAGAATGCTGTAGAACTCCTCAGCCTGCAAATGATTTGTGAGAGTCAGTGAGATGCAATGAAATGGCTCCTCTGCTTTGCCAGTGGTGTCACATATATCCCATGTGCATTCTTTACTGCTAGGTCATTATAAGCCCACACACACAGTGTGGTGGCATTTAAGGACAGATGGAAGCCTTGGGGCAGAAGTTGGGTTGCACTGCAGTAGATAGGGAATCCATTTAAATTCCCCGGTGTCGATGAGGGACACAGTCTCCATAAATTAAAGTGATGACACGCCACTAGTTTATAATATTATTGACCACACAAAGTAAAATGCCAATCTTAAGTGGGACGACACACAGAGATGGAGCCTTTATGGATAGCAAAGCACACTGATTACAGTGCATACTCGTCTGTGAATCAATAGACCAGAGCGAAGTTTCGAGCTGTGTCATTTAAAGAATAATGATTAAATGTGAAGCAGGCTGAAATCAGAAAACAGCTACATATATAGATCTCCACCAGAAAAAAGAAAAAGCTGCATTCATGAGACAAGAAAATTTCCACACAAACATTTAAAATTGTGCTGTTTTATTAATGAAAAAGTGCTCTGATAGCAACATGTTGTCATAGTGGTCCAGACTGGACTCAACGTGCAGAACTGGGACAAATGTTCAAAACATTTATTTACAATAATTAAAGGTGCAAGGCTTAACACAAAGAAGTTTCCAGTTAGCGAGGGCCAGGGCTCCCACAGACACATCCACAGGAATCTCTCTCTCGGCAACTCACAGTTTCCCACTTCCAGGTTTCTGCAAAGAGGAGAACAGAAGCTAAGATAAAGTCGCAGGGCAAAAACAACAATCAGGTATCAACTGAGGGTCTTCCCTTCTCTTAAGTAAGAGACTGGGAGTCAGGTAAGTGCTAACAGGTGAGTTCATTACTTCCAGGTGTGCAGAATGCAAGGCCGGGAAACCAGAGGAGGACCCGCCCCTGAAAACACAAGGTGTGATTAACACACAAACATGCACACTCACCCAGCACTGAGACAGATTGTTGGTGACAAATAGTGAGAGAGAGAGAGCAATAAAGAGAAGAGAAAACATAGAAATGAGCTAGCCAGCACAGGAGGACTGGAGGACCATGACACGTGGCTCCCTATCTTTATTAAACCCAAGATTGTGGTCGAGCCTCAGGGAAAAATAGCCAGACGGGAAAACAAAATTCATGTCTTGTACTCTAAAATGACCAAACAGCTTCCCTCAGACTTGCACCATGTGTCTTATCCATCACAGTAAGTATACTACAAACAGGTTCTCTGCCAGCCCTGATTTAATATCCTGTCTGTCAGTATAAGTCTTTATGTATTTACAGAATCCAGAAGGTTATCACTTGATTAGGAGGCCAGTGCTTAGTGTGAATGAACCAATCAGTAATGAGCAGCTATGGTTTGGAGTTTGTTTGTGTCTCAGGCACCGCAAGAGGAAGCAAAGCTTAGACAGCTGGCATACATTAGGTTGTGAAAAATTCAACACACACATTTTTGCCTAGCACTGAATGAGATTTTAGAGATGTTGCTCCAGTTTTCCTTTTAAATGGACAAAACAAGCATATTATCAGTTAAAAAAAAAAAAAATCTCAGCTTGTTAAATAATTAAGAAGTAGGAAATGCAAAGATACATCCAACGTTCATAATGACAGTACATTGTGTGGAGCAAACATAGTATAGCTTAGGCTAATATGAATGCTGTTGTTTCACAAGGCTTTTTGGTCATCCACCAAAGAACTGCTACAGAAAAAGAAGAGGACCAGAGTTACTATAGTTCATCTAAAGGGGGAATCAATGTCTGAACCACATTTTATGGCAGTTTGCTTGAATATTTTTTCTCAGAAGCATGAATGTGAATCTCCCAAAGGAGAAGTCTCTATGGTCATTAGTATTAATGGTGTGGCAACTGAACCGGATAAATATCTTCACCAAATTTTATGGCAGTCCATCAAGTATGTGTTGAGATATGTTGTCATAAATGAAAACAAATGAAATGAAAATTTCATATGCAGTAATTTGTGCCTGGCACTATGGTTTTGGAGAGCAGCAGCAACATCTCTAAAACAACCATGGGAAACCCAGTGAGACTAGTGTGACATACAGCAAAATGAACTGAATCTACATAGTTTATAAGAGTTTATAAGAACAGCCAAAGAAGTTATGCAGCAGCAACAGCACAGGATGCAATACCGCTAATCTCTGTGGAGAAGACAGACTGATTTGTGCTTAAACCAGACCCCAGGAGTTTGATTCTGGAGTCACATGGTAAGCAATAACTAGATGTTGGACAAGGCTGGCAAAATGGGTTTATCCAAAGCTGGTTATGCAGCAGTATTTAAAAAGCAGTGTTTCATTTTCATGCAGCTTTCTTGCTAAATAAAAGCTTTGGTGGACTAGCAAATTCTTTCCTTTGCTTCAGATTGGTGACGTTGCATGTTATAATTCCCTGATATAAACTGCTTCACAGCTTAAAGTTTGCAAGATTAGTATTAGTCGACAACGACACTGTTGGCCATAGCTCATTGGTTTCTCATCTCTGCATGCAACCCTTTTTGTGGGATTGGTGCCTTTTGGAGAATATTTCATGCAGTATATGATATGGCTTGTCTGTGTTCCAGTTTTGAGTAGCAGAATTTTAGTATTTTATTAGTCTGCTAGTTATTACACGTGGAGATGAGCTTTTGCAAGTTGATGTACCTGGCTGTTATACATAAAAACTGCCATTTCCTAATATAGTTACCACTTCCTTTTCTCTGTTAGTCTTAAAAGATGCATGACTTTTATCTTGATCAGCAAATCAAAGGAATCTACTGTATTTTGCTCTGTCCTGTGCCTGCGTTGGTTTCCATCATTTTTCTCCCCATGCTGTGGGTTGTTGTCCTTTCTATCCAGCAACATCCTGTTAGCTTTCCCCGAAAAAGCATGTTTCAAGTGAGGCAATCCACCAATTCCCTCTGTGTCTCCCACCAATTTAATACATCTACTATGGGTTAGTCTCATAATGTTGTGTATTAGCTCTGTTCGTGCTCGTGTCAGACCTCTGTGTGTCGCTCCGTCATCATTCTTTAAACTGGGAAGCCTGCGTCCCATTAGAATCTTATTTCTGGAAGTGTCGCCCATAAATGAGATGAAATACAGTACAGATTCAAACAAAGCAATTATTATTAATGACATTTTAGTTAACACACAGAAGCAGCAAAATTTCATATTCTTAAAGAAATACATGCATTTTATTTTTGCCCAATTTAACAGCTTAAATTATATACTGATATAAGTAGAGATTACATTTTTGATGAATTAGTTATTTGTTAATATAGCCAGCCACACGCAGACAACCTCAGTCAATCTTTGTTGCATTCCCATCTGTCTTTCCTCTGCTTTCTGGTCTTTTTCAGAATTAAATAGCCCTTCTGACCTGTGTCCGACCTCTTCATTGACAATTCTTTTCCCTGCTTATAGCCGCGTGCATGTTTTCACTCATCACCTTATCAGTGTTTATCCACTTCAACGTCTGCTGTCCCTTAGCTCGTCTTTCATTCAAGAGTCCATTCACTCGTGGCCTGCCTGAGTGTGCATTGTTTTGGTTCAGTCTCTTTATAGTAAATCACAGCAACATCAACACTCATTACTTCAAGTAATCAGAATTATTCTGTAGCTGCTTGGCCCCACTGAGAAGGAAAGCTGTTGCCAAGATTAGCAGTAAGGGCTCTTCCTGACAGCTATGTGTGGTGAATAAAGCAGAGGCTAATCTTTCCTCCATAGCTGTTGGCTAGATGGCCATTTATGGGTGGTTTGGCTGTTGTGTTCTCTTTCCATCTCCTCTGTTAATCCGCAGGCAGCTGAAGTGGTTGATGAGATGCTTCGGGACTTCTCGTATAGGCACAAACAAACCCGCACGTTCGCTGGCAAAGCCTGGGCATTATGCACTCTGCATTGAAATGTATTTGTAATTTTTTTTCCTTTTGTTTGTGTGTACTATATGTACACGTGAATATGTGTGTACATAGAAGTAATATCCTCCGATATGAGTCACAGAGTGGAAATTAAAGCCTGCGATGATCCCTTCTTCAATAACCAAACACTTCATTTTGACAGATCATTAACTAGACATTATCTTTCATTAGGCGCCTCTGCATTACTTATTCAACACCCCTAGGACACACATGCACGTTCACAAATGGTGCATACAAACAGATAACACACTTCACACACACATATATACGCGCAGAGACACACACACACACACACTAAACAATGGCTGATTTGACACGATGCATTTGAATCACTTAACTCAAGCATTATCTGTGTCGCTGGGTTTGACTCAGAAGGCTGTTCTGACCATTAAGTCTTCATGCTGGAGTTAGAATTATCTAATATGTTATAGAGTCAAATCTAATTTCTATAGTTCCCATTCATCTTTTTCATTCTGCGCTGATATCATAGCAGACTGATCACGCAGCCACTTTACAGATGGTCAGAGTAATTAGATTGACAATGAGTAAGAGAGCCGGCAATGTTGTAAAGAGCATTCTGATAAAAAGGAGGGGGGGGGGCTCTTAAGAGCATCACGAGAGAGGAAATCCTCTCACCATGTAGTGGTAATTCAGATGCCTGCTGCTCCTCTCCCTCACTGCGGAGACAAGTGGAGAGAGACTGAGCTATAACAGCAGGATCGCAAACCCACTCCCCCTCCACCACACTATCAACAACTTTGGCTGCAGCATGAAAACAGCCCTTGGGCGACATTAATGGGACAACACATTTTAGGGTAGAGGCTGGGGTAGAGAGTTTCCGGCCCGCCAGACTCCATCCTTTTGTCTGCTCGGCATATTGACATTTTTCCTGTTTGCTCTCTCCATCATATCCTGCATCTACTCACCGGTCTTTGCTCTCCATTCATCTCCCTTAGTGGCTTTTTTTCGCCTCCCCTGCTCGTGCCTATAAAACCCATGCGCCTGCTTCAGCCAAGCACACCCAAGCGATCTATCAGAGGATGATTTTATGGGCTTTTCCCCCCACTAATGGCTATTTAGCCATCCTCACCGAAGCCAGGGCGATTTGTTATTCTGAGTGTTTGTCCAACACATTAAAACCGTTTGCACTTATGGCACACTGATGGAAAAATATGAATGGATCTTATAACGTTAAAACAATTCATTTGAGGCAACGGATCAATGGCACATCAGGGAAATAGGAAGTGATAATAAGATTGCTGTGGAAGAACGCTGAATAGGTAACAGATGTTTGTGGGTTCACTTTCTAATCAATATCTTGACTTTAAACCCACCTCTTTCTCTGTATGATTGACTACATCCTTATAGACATGTGGATCCAGTGTATTTGGTTGCTGCTACTGCTTGAGTACATGAGCTGGGGTTACATTTCTCTGATGGAAGGACACGTATCACATCAGCGCTATGAGGAGAAAATGAAACCAGCCAGTGC
>VUQG01034876.1:19849-49669 GCA_015106755.1 Etia nguti
CAGTATGACACAAAGTCAGTTAAACTTCAATCTGTTGTTCTTTCTGGTTATGAAGCAAAAGCTGCTGTGAATCCATTTCAACTACTAAACAAAGTGACAACAGGAGCACTTGAGAGTCAACAACAAAACAACACCCCAAAAGTGAATAGTTTTGCTTTCAGGTAGTGTTCCTGTCACTGATGGTAGCACCAGATGGTACCTACAGTCCAGTCAGGTTGCACAAGTACTCTGGTTCCTCCAGAACTGCACAATCATATATGCCATCACGGGGCTGTAGAAGGCAATAGCATTGATACCAGGGAGTGGCCTTCATGTTCCCCAGACCCGAATCCAAGTGAGAACCTCTATAGCATTATTTTTCAGCCCAAAGTAGTGCCACAGACTATACAGTAGCTCGCTGATGACCTGATCCAGATCTGGGAGAAGAGCCCCCAGGACGCCATCTGCCATCCTATCAGGACCATTGCCAGTTTCTGTGAGTCCATACAGGCACTTAGAGGTCATAAACTTTACTGAGCCACGCTGTGTCATAAGCTGTGATGTTTTGACTTCTGGTGTGATTTTAAATCCTGTAAATTTACTGACCATTGTTACATCATTATCTTCTCAACAATTCATACAGTCTATATCAATAAAGATATTCAGCTTGAATATTTTCTTCCGATTTGTGATTTAATGTGTAAGTGTATATTGATATAAATAAAAGTGTGCTTTAGTTTGTATTTGGAGGGTATGTGTGCATGTGTGTGTGCGTGTCTGTGTGTCTCACTGGACATCATCAATCACTCACTCAGTATTGGCTGGGTGACTTAGGGCAAACTGTCTGCTCTGTGCTGGAGGTTGGTGGCTGCAGTGAATAATGAAGGGAAGTGTCATTTAGATGTTTGAAGTTCTATTTAATGCTGCTTAACAAGGAGGGTTTTCTTTCTACTGTGAGGAGCTACAGGCTTTGAAATATACTCAGTGACAGCTATTTCTAAGCTAATCCTTCTTATTCCATCTTTTTGTGCTGAATTGCAGAAGTGTTCAGGCAAAGAATCGTTACCCTTTTTCTCCCATTATCCTACTGAAACTGCAAAATATATTTCCAGATATCTAATATTGTTTTTGAGGAAAAAACACCAATAGTTTTTGTGACAGTGCTTTTTGTTATATTCTTATTTGGTTCTTTTTTTCCTTTTCTTCTTGAGTAACATGCATGAGTCTTTGTTTGGGGATCCCAGAGTTTTTTGCTATTAATATTCACAGTGTAGTTTGGTTCATGAAAGAGTTACCAAGGACAGGCGACTGACCTTGGGGTTTTTAGGGGGAGCCAGAAGGTGCATCTCAACAGCCTTTTCTTTCTTCTCCTGTCTGCTTTCCTACTTCTGAGTTTTTATCAATTACATACAGACACCAAGCACAGTCCCTAACCTGTTTGAGCCTTTGAGGTGTGAAAAATCTGGTTACAAGGTGCTGGGGGTTTATGGGTTGGCTCGGATTAAGCAGCTAATTCGGGCTGGATTTGAATTTTCTATCGTGGAATGTGCAGCTTCTTTCACATACACACTGAAATCGGGCCGTGACATAAGAGGAGATTATTGCACATTTTAGCATATGTAGATATAATCCCGAGAGTTCACTCAGGAAGTTCAATGGCCTTTTACAAAAATCTCTTCTTATAGTTGAAGAGCAGGAAATAATCTTGAATTAGAAGCATGAATAGACCCTTGTTTTGTCCCTGATGGTCTCTGGTGTTAAAATTATGGATGTAAACAACAACTTGCAAAGAAAACAGCAGCAGACCTCACTACCCAGCTGGCATCATGCCTGGTTCCTGCTATTCTGTTCTGGGATACAACAAGGTTGTCTCTGGGTCACTGCACAGTTATGACGTGCGCACATTCACATCTAGGTCTGTCTACATGGCTAACTTTGCAGTCATAGGCAGCCTTCTCATCAGCGACTTGCCCATTTTCTTTATTTTGGCTTTGAATCACTAAAATCCCCACTAACTGGCCATGAATCGATCTCCCCACTTCCCCTATCCTTCATTCTCGCACCCCCCCCTCGGCTTCATTTAGAATCCACCTCTCCTTGTCTCATTTCATTTACCACACACAGAAATCCAATCACTATCCAATTGTCCGTATCTGTGAAATATTTTGTTGGTATTAGATGACAGAAAAAGCAGGCCTTGTGGTTATTGCCGGCCTCCCTCAGTTTATTGGCAGCATGCAGGTTTCAAATGAAGCTTAACGGGGGGAACATCCAACTCATGACCTCATTTCACCTCTTTTCCAAGGTGTTTTGGTGCCCTTCAGGTGTACTTCACAATGAAATTATAAATGCTAACAGATAAAACAGCCATGCAGGCATCTGCAAGGTAATGAGTAGCCAGAGCTCCACATATGAGGACGTTTTCACGCACCTGCTTCTCCCAAGTTTGACCAAATGAGCAAAGGTAAAAGAAGCAGTGTTAAGGTCTCTTTCTGTTATTGGAGATGTGTTTAAAAAAATAACAAGTGGCAATAAGAGTAGGGGAACAAAATAAAGACATGCTCAGACAAGCTGCCTCAATATACCAGGGCCAAAGACATGTTTATTTTTCCAGTGCTTATTAAGGTAGCCACTGTCACCCCATGTGTCTTTTGGTCTGTAAACACACAAGAACACAGAAATTGACATGTGTTATAAAACCACAGCGAGGAGCTCAATATACTCCAGTTTTTTCATTTTGCTTTTTTTTTCTCCACAACTTCGCACAAAACTGTCAATGCGATTAGAAGTGATCACAAAGTTTATATGGACGTTATTAAATCTGCAGGCAGGGGTGGGGTTGGCTCCATTCCTATTTAAATTTGAGTTGGAGATGATAAAAACTTGATTTTCACTTCAGTGCACCAGTCAGCCAGCAGTTCTATCTGAAAAATAGACTGAACGCCTTGATGGGAAACAAAACTAATAATGTAGTCCTTTTTTGTACTCTACAAATACTTTATTTATTTTTGATTAGAAAAACGCCTTAATAATTCCATAATAAGACAGTAACACTTTCTTAAATTTGCTTTCTGAAGTGAAGGGCTAAACTAAAATCACCAACTTTACTTACCTCAAAATTAATGTGGAACCAAATCATCTCTTACAGAAGCAAGCTGTCATCAGCAGCACTCTTCTACATAACTGTCACATTACACTACATATGAGACAAGTGCAGAGGTACATGCCCTAACAATTTCCTTGCAGACACAATGTGCACACTGCGTGGGATAAATGCACATATAATGTGTATATTCAGTTGCAGACGGAACACTTAAGGCAGCCCAAATGAAGCTGAAGTCATGCAAACAACCTTTCAGTAACACTTTTCTAATTCACATGTCAAAAGACTTCCCCTGAGACCAGGCTGGATGAGCAAACATAATAGTGAATGGGATCTGTAGCACCTAAGTCACTATAGTTAACAGTAAGTGGCACAAACATCTAAATCGCC
Organism: Etia nguti; assembly: GCA_015106755.1. Lineage (NCBI taxonomy): Eukaryota > Metazoa > Chordata > Actinopteri > Cichliformes > Cichlidae > Etia > Etia nguti. The sequence goes on from VUQG01034876.1 coordinate 23,322, forward strand.
TCAAATGCAGAGTAGGTGACACAGGATGACACTGCAACTGTTCATGCATAAAGCAAATGAATGCACGCGGGGTTAGAAGGATACAGATCATTATTGATGCAACCCCTGATATAATGTAGAAAACTGTGGCATCAAAGACAGATTGCTTGACAGATTGTGACCAAATGTCATACTGTGGTAAGTGAGCAGGAGTGAGGCAAAATGAGGCAAAGACACTGAAAAGGAGAGAAGAGAGGAAGAAAAAGCATAGACACAAGGCTTTCCAGTACCAGTGAGTATTTATAGATCAGATATAGTCAGAACCTCTGCCTGGCAGCAGCGCTGAGCTCCTTGTTGCTCCTGCTGATTTCTCTGTACACATCCGCTCTGGCTCTGGAGAACATTTGAAGAGGATGTGATGGTGATATTAATGGTAAATACTCAGGCAGAGGACCAACTCACTGAGATGATGCATGAATGAAGCCAAAAAGGCAATAATGCTGGGAGAAGGTGGGAAACTGGATTCACAGTATTTTCATATTCACACTTTATCCACCTTTTACATTATTTAAGACCTCCAGTCAAATCGTATCTTTCTAAATTTTCTTTTCTCTTTCTGTTTGCGTGTGCGCGTGTGTACATTCAAGTGTGTGCGCGCGCGTGCCAGCCCAAGCGAAAGTAGCGACCAGGAGCGCTCTTGGTTCACTCAGCTTCTGGATGCGCACACAGAAACAGACACGCGAATTAACGGCACACGCGGGGCTCTCCCTTCTCCTTTATGACGAAGCAAATATGACTTGTTAATGTCATTATACTTGTAGCCATCCTCAGTGAAGGCGAAAAACAAACCACAATTATTTTCGCAAGAATCGCCAACACATCATCAGCTGTTTCCCACAGTTCCACATTCCGGCGCACACGGGGAATATGAAGGCGAAAAACCGTGACCAAAGCTTGTCGGACTCCAGGGAACTGGACGGATCCTATGACCAGCTAACGGGTGAGTGAACCGGCTTCTGTAACGCCGGTGAATGCAGAATGATTTGCTGCAGATCGATATTTTGTGAAAAGCCACGAACTTCAGGTGCTTTTAAAATGTTACAACCTGTCCGCCGTTCACCAGACCGTCCCCCCCAAAATAAAAAAATAATAATTGCTTAAATATTTTATGTTTTTTGCCTTTTGGAAAAAAAGGAAACGTTTTTTTGGAGGGGCATCACTGCCTATAAATCACATTTTTCATACTTTAACAACGAGCTTCACTGTTTTTATCAGTACTTTAAAGTAGTTTGTTTTTTTGCTTTTTTGCTAAAAGAGTGAGAGGATGGACAAGTTGAAACAGTGCATTGAAAAGACAAAAAAGCATTAATTGTATCAATGTTGCATGTCGCTGTAGTTGCGTAATGTGGTGCGTAATGTTGGTGAATGGTGGGCTGTTTCTGCAAGAATGTTAAGTGTGATCAACTGTGTGATTTTGCTGGCTTGGCTCAGCTATGGGGGACCACCTTACTCTAACTGTGTCCACTGGTGCTAAAAGCGCTGCGGGTATATAACACTTGGCTGACCGGAGCCAGTTGCCAGATTATGGAGTTCCAACACATTTCTCTCTTTTTGGCGTTTTATATCTTTAGATGGGAACCTGTTATGTCTCGGTGCTCTTTTTGTGTTCAAGTCTGGACCTGTTGAAAAAATTAAATAAACTAGGAGAGTGATATTTTCATGATGTGCGGCTAATATCAGGATATCAGTGTTGGTTTTCTTATGGAGCTAATTTATGCGTAAACAACTTGGTCCAATAGTGCCAGCTACAGTGAAGTGAAACTGTTGTGTGTGCATGCATGCGTGTGAGCTAGAGACAGCACCTTTAGTAGCACTTTGTCAGCACAGATGAGACTCGGCACACATTAGTGTTACAGTGATATAATGAACCAATTTATCGAGTGTCAAGCGAGCATCCCTGCGCATACCTATGCTTTGTGTGTGTGCCCATTGAGAGCTAAGCACTCCCTCCAGACGTTCTGTTGCCGTCAGTTGTCACATTATAGCCATCATGTTTACAGCATTCCCCTGCTTATGTGTGCACCGTTTTGCTTATTAGGGGCCAGGTGCCTAAATAAATTGCTCGCATTCATGCCTGAACACATCAGGCCTGCGAAGGGAAGTTGTCCCTGTCCAGACAGCTGTATGCCTCAGGCTCGAAGGGGACACTTTAATCTCGTTTGCACTCTTCCACGCATTAGCAGCTAAGAAATGCTTTGTCACAATTTTAATGCATCCTAAATTAGGAAAAGATTGCTGCGGTCCTGATGTTAGCGTCTGCAACAGTGTGCGTGCTGTGAATATTTTGTGTGCAGGTATGTACAGTATGCGTGGGTGAGTTAAGAAGCAGCCGCTACACCTTTTCTATTGGCCATTGTTGAAAGTTCAAAGCAACCATTTTTGTTTTCCTGCTGAATTTAAAAACACCCATCAGCTTTTTTGTTTTTCTCCTCTTTGAGCATTTCTTTCTTTTTTTTTTGCCTTGAATTTTCATATGTGAGTTTGATGTAGATAAGAATCAGATAAGAAATGTAACAGAGCAGGACATGAAACTCTCTGTAATGTTAATCTAAGCTCTCTGAAGATCCATCATTTTATCCCCCCTCTCTTTTCACTTCAGCTTGTTGAAATGGCCCCCTGTGTCTGACTGTCCACAAGAAGTCATATTGCTATTTTAATAGTTGAGCAAAGGCAGAGAGAGAGAGCGGTACTAAGTCATTCACTGTGCTGGAGCAATTTACTTCTGGCATAGTTATTAACGACTTTTTCAAAGCTGTGAATAGCATGGTTAATTCATCTTTGCAAGTCGCTGTCAACTTTAAGTCATACTTAGTCCTGATAGTTTGCATGGTGATTAAGGCAGGCTCCTGCCAAGAAGATGCGAAGCAACTTGGATGCTGTATGTATAATATTGCTGCTCTTTAGTTTGTGGCATTTTTTTTCTCTATATTACTGAAGCAGATGACCACAGAGTGGCCCAAAGTGCACATGAGTGTGTGCAGAGGAGACAGAACATATGATAGGAGACTTTTCTTCGTTATTGGGACCAAGCAGAAAAAGTCTACAGTGTGATGTGTGTGCATGACTTGTGAAAATGGGTTCTTAGGTATTTTTGTGTGCGTGTGTGTGTGGGAAGGACGGTTACAGGTGAGTCATTCTTCTTACTTACCAGTAGCTGGTGAGCGGGATTCAGCGGGATGAGTGTGTGTGCGTCTCTGTGTGTGTTTGCGTGCTTGGAGCAAAGCTGACCTGTGTTGCTTAAAGGCAGTGTGGGCGGTCTCCAATCACAATTTGAGTGAAATGTAGCCCTCTAGAAATAACTCCCTCTCAGCCTGCAACATTGTACAGAAGTGCACCCCACTGCGTGTGTGCATGTGTTGGAGTGTGCGGTAGCCTGGCATTCCCCGTTGTGTGTAAGAGCACTGGCTGAGAGATGAGAGGTAATTATAGAAGCGTGTTGCAGTAATCTCCTCTTCCACCTCACAATCCACACTCAAGAGGAATCATATCAACTACAGACACACATGAGAAATCAAACAGACAGACACACACAGACATACAGTGTCTTCACATATGCATATTGCTATTATCTCAACTTAGTAAAGCTTCCCTTGGCTCTCTCCCAAATCCAGAATACTATCAAAAAGCTATTGATTTGATAGGGTTAGTGCGCGCGAGTCGGTGCGCTGAAGTGGAAGACAAGGTTGTTAAATGTCATGTATTAAAAATTTTAGCAAAATGTTTAGTTTTTGCTCCTCCTTCATCCTCTTTCATGCCTTCTGTCTTCATGCTCGGATCATCTGCCACATCCAACCTGCCACTCACACTTTTATTATCAATGATCTGCAGTTCTGTCTCTCAAACCTGTCCTTATTTTACGGGGAACATTTTTTTTATTAGTGCATCATTTGACAGCATGTCTGGATTATGGGGTTTAAGGGATCACCTTGGACTCTGAGAATCAGATTTTTGTGTTATGAAAAAGGTTGGATTTTCTGTGCGCTTGATGTGCTTTGTCTTTTTTCGCTAATCAAATGGAATGTTTTTATTTCAATGGGTCAAATATTGCATGTGGAGGTCAGTTGAAGTGATCTAAAAATCTTTATGAAGGGCTCAAGAAGTGATGGAATTTGTTTTTTCTGAATGACAGCTACAGATAGAAAATACTGAGTGCAAGTGTTTGTGTTCAGAGGATGTAAAACACGTGATAGACAGGTCAGAAAAACATCTTCCATTTTTAGGTATCTGAGCCAATAGCCCACCTTTCAAGTCAGCACAAAATGGAACGTTTACTCACACACTCAGGCACACGTATAAAGGAAATTGTACACATACACACTCACAAAAGGGACAAAAAGGGAACTATGAATTTTAAATACACCAGCTTAGCTTGCCACAAGGAGCAATTTTTAGCCTCTTACTGAAGGTGCAATATGTAGAATACATTACTGTAGAACAGGTCAATAGTAGACAGTAGGGTTAGGATCCTTTTTTCTTTAATTTGTACAGCTTACGGACGTCAAAACAACAGGCACAATCTCAGGTGGTTGCAGAGAGTTACCAGGAAAGGGGTCACTCCCCTTGGAGTCTAAAAGAAAGAGTACAGTAACTGCAGCAAACTGATCTTCTCTCTCACTCAGCCTGCTGCCTAGTGTTTGTCGCCTGCCTTTACTGTTACCTTCCATCCATATACTGCCTGTCTTTCACAGTGACTGACAAGTGGTCATAATCACAGACTGTAAAAAAGATCTCAAAGCAGGCTGCTCTGCTTCTTCTCAGTCTCATTTCTGACTGGGGTTAACTTGACGCTACACTGACTCTCTTCAGTAGATTTCTGAGCAGCACACTACAAATATACACCAATCAGTCATACTGCAACATCATGAACACCGACAGGTCAAGAGATAAACACTAATTACCTCTTCGTCATGGCACCTGTTGGTGGGTGGGATATATTAGAGAGCAACTGAACATTTACAGTGGTCAGAATCTAACAAAAGTTATCCAAGGATGGAACAGTGAACTGCAACAGGGTCATGGGGGGCTGGCGTGGGTGGTGAAGGCTGGCCCATGCTGTCTGATCCAACAGATGTAGACGTAGCTCAAATTGCTGAAAAAGTTGATGCTGATTCTGAGAGAAAGGTGCCAGAATATATAGTGCAGCGCAGTTGTTTGCTGTTTTGAGGCGACACAGGTCGATCATGATGTTTCGCACGATTGGTGTATCTTGTTTTTACATAAATTATCTGCTAATATTCTCTTGATAATAGTTCATTTTCGAAGTGTTTAATTCTTTAACCTTTAAAAGTCACAGTCTTACAAATTGCACATTTAATCTGGAGAGATTATTTATCACAAACATACACTGTTCGTAATAAGTCATGTTAAAAGCACTAGCACTCAGAGCCGTGCCAGGCTTAAAGTCAGGATGGACTTTGTTCGGATCAAGAAAGATAGCCGTGAGAGAGGGTAGAGGCTTTGACGTAAAAGTTATTAGATGGTTTGGAAGCCTCATGACACATAACTCAGAGTCCTGACGGAGCCAAAGCCCCCATGGTGGAAATCATAATTTACAACTGTCAGACCAAACTGATTTCAGGGGAAAGACTGCCCTCATAATTGAGCTTGTCAAAGAGAGTTTAGCCTAGAGTCCCCTTCTAGGCACGACAGCTTTTGCTGCAGCTAGAACTGTAATGGCCAGTAGCACTAATTAAAAGCCTTGATTTAATGTGTCATCTGATGTGCCAGGAAATGTGTGACACTAGTTGTCTTTTTTTGGGCTCTCACCCTGGTTCCTCAGCCCAGGTTCCTTGTGGAATTGCCAGAATTGCCGATGTGAGTTGACCGTATGCTTACATAAAGAAATGCTCAGAGTGGTTCACTTAGGGCTTATCTGTCACACGGGTTACATTGCTGAGGGAAGGAGAGAAGGATGTGATAATGAAAGCTGGGAAGGAAGAAAAGTGGCAAGGGAAGGACAGAAGCAAAGTGCAAGATGATGAATTAGTTTTCAGACAGTAATGCATTTCCAGGCAAATTCAAACAGTGCTCTTCGGCACTATGTAGGCGTTGGTTGCCCTATTATAAAAGCTTATTCTGCCAATCAAATCCTGCTAATGCACATCTCCTAATAATCGCTTTTGTCTAGTAATATTAGAAATGCCCACCTGAGACACGAGTTCTTTTTCACATTCAAATTTGTGCTTTCTGATGAAAAGTAAATTAGACGTTTGAGTATTGCAATGGAAATGTTATCATCCTAACTTATGATTTTTATTTCTAAATAATCTGCTCTAAATAACCTTTTAGTTTCTGTTGCTCGCTTTCCCTGTGTCTGTCAGCTTTACAACTATCCATCCTCAAACCAAACTCCTTCCCTCACCCTGATCCCGCTTTCCCTCCTCTCCAACTATGTCAAGCCACAGCGGGGCCATAGCTTAATAAGGCTGGAGGCAAGAATCAATCCTAACGAGTTTTAATCTTTGACCAAATCTACGGAGGGCCAGGCTATTGTTAATTAAAATAAGCCCTGTTCACCTCCCCCTCCATGCCCCAACCCCTTCTCCTCTGCTCTGTAAACACATTCATTTATAAATACCTACAGGGGGAAAAGGACAGGAAAAGACTTCAGAGGATGGAGAACAAAGCAACAGGAGATGGGAAGGTTGAATGAAGGAGCAGCGTTTGCATGGGAATGGTCAATGCGTGTCTCAGGCTAAGGATGAAGGAATTAATGGACAACGAGGAAAAAACATGGAAAGAGATATTTAATCCAGTGTATGAAGTCAGAGGGTTGTTTTTTTCCCCCCTTCAACATCAGTCCAACGCTGCTACCTTGTCAGGGATATTTATCAACAAGCGAGAGATTGACTGACAGAAAGTGTCTCTGAGTGTGACAGAACCCTGTGTCACTCACTGTGTCGTCCTCATGCCTCACTGTGGTGTCACTCATGACATCTGATCTGCATTAAAATTATTTTCTGTCCGTTAGCTCAGCCATTCTCTATTAGACAGGAACTTACTCATCGGTATAGGAAGTAAAAGAGACCAGCAGATAAGCAAACAATGCAATTCTGTATATTATAATCTAGATTACAGCACTGCTCCCCTTTACTTATGCCCTTGGTCTCATTCCATTGTATGCATGTATATAACAGAGTTCTCTGTTGTTAGGGGTTATCATCCTGTGCATCTCAGTTGGAAGATAGGAGATTATTGTGTGTGTGTGAGAGGCTGTAGACATTTGTGTAGAGGATGTCTGAAGGTTAAGCGTGACTGAGTCTTTCAGGGGAAAGGATGTCTGGAGAAGTGAGTGGGTGTGTGCCACTGCCTTCCCCCATGTCCTTTTTTTTTTACTCCAGAGCAATCTGGTGGCTCATTCAAACGGTGCGTGTGTGCAAAATTGAATTTTAAAGAAGATAATGTGTATTATTATCTGCCGATCTGGTGCACGTGTGTGTGTGCATGTGTGTGTGTGTTTTTCAGTCAGTGAAAAGCAGAGATGGCTCAAACAAGGAAAAATTAAGTAAAACTAATTTAGCTTTTACTGATAAATATCCTACTGAAGGTTTTTAGAAACAATGTTGGTGTGATTGACAGCACAATCAGAGCGATAAGAAGAGAGGTGGAGGTGATTAGGGGAAGCTTGTCAAAGCAAATGCTCATACGCTCACACACACATACAGATGAAACACACACACACACACACACACACAGATGAAACACACACACACACACACACACACACACACACACACACACACACACACACACTAATTTGGCCTGAGGGATAGTAGTGTGGGAGAATAATTCGGCTGGTCTTACAATCAATCAGTTAGTTTTGACAGAACTTTGGACAGGGTGTAGTCAATAACAAGCACAGACACACACACACATTCAAGCAGAGCAACACATAGAGTGGGAAACGAAGGAACCACAGTGGGAAAAGACTGGTCAATATCTGTCAGTTAGCCTAGCAGTCAGAATAAACTCAATGTCTCTCAGCGCATACAGTCTCTAACTGATAGCCCAATCAAGCCAAGTTTAATGGAGCATCTTGTCTGCTGCTTTGCTCGGTAGCAATGAGAAGCTCCATGCTTTGCTGTTCTAAACCAGAAGGATAGTTATTCTTGGACTTGAGATATTGAATAAAATTCTTGCAGATTTACTGAAAACTCTAAATAAAAATATATATTTTTTTCTTTTGGGGTTTTAAGGCAATGTCTGAGATTTAACGGTAAAGTTATAAACCAGGAAAAGACCGTAGACCAGCAAAATCTTTTAAGACAACACACTGCACGTGGTGGATTAAATACAAACGAAAATGCACTCAATGATCCGATCCCTGAAATCCCATAAGAAAATGACTCATTCCTGTATCAAAACAGAAATTTACATTCTGTGCTGGCAGGACAAACAAATTAAGGATAAATGATGCAGGTGGATGAAATACTATAGGAGACGAGAATCCAATTTGTTTCTGCTTGTTACATTGCAAGGTGCTGTCATCTGACAGCAGAGAGCAGAAATCATTAAACTAGCATCATTAGCTCCCTGCCAGACCTAAGCTGCCCTTGCTCTGGACCCAAAATGGCCACCTTCATCATATCTTCTCTGTCAGCCTGGGGCCAGGTTGTCAGAGGGGACACTATTTGACAGCTTGGTCTTTATCTCATCCCAGGAGAGATGCTGAAGTCAGCCAAAAATCTCAGTGAGTTAAATATGCATACTGTGACATGTGCGAGGAAACAAAATCGAATGCATTCCAGAAAGTATGCCATGTTTCTGTGTGAGAGGAGGTTGTTAGGAAAGGGTGAAATGCTGAGCTGAGATTTCCATGTTCATGCTCACAGAACCAAGTCTGTGTCTTGAAACGGCCTATACTCTCAGGTAGCCACACAAAACTACACACTACACTGCAAAGGTGGAGACTTTAGAGGACTAACAACATATTTGTATACTTGAAAATCCATTTGCTTTAATCATCTCCATTGCATGCTGTTTGCTCCGAGTTTTTGCTTGTTGGCTGTGGGGCTTGAAAATCCTATTTTCCCCTTGCTATCTCCCTCTGGCACTGGTAAACCGATTACTCACACAGCAACCTGACGTTCCATAAGTGCTTTTCCCCAGGCACCATGGCCTGGCGCCAGAATTTCATAAGAGTTAATGGAGTATACTAATCAACACACACATAGACAGAGGCACGCAAACTCACACACAGGCAGGTTTGATTGATTGCTGGAGTGACAGTTGTGACAGCAATGGGATCATTACCGACTGGAGCAGGGCAACAGTCCCTGACATTAGAAAAGCTGGACCTGAACCTCATGCTGTAAACTGGGGAAAGGACTGAGAGAAGGACCAAGAATGATGGTGATTTCAAATATTAAAGAAAGGCAAAGAAACAGGTGAGAAAAGTTTCTTTCCTAAAAAGCTTCCTGACCTTTATCAAATTCTACCTTTTAACAATATATGAAAAGATGCCTGTGAGCCAAATAGTTAAGGTAAATGCCTTCCCAATACGGCAATCTATATGAACTGCAAATTTCCCATCACTCTTCTCTTGACATGTCAGTGCTGTTATTGCCCTGCATTCTCCTCCTTTTCAGCTGTCTTGGTTTCTCAGGTCTTTTATTGATTTAGTTTTCTGGTTCTTCAGATCTTCTTTGGCTTTTTGGTTAGTGTCGCTCATTCTCAATGTGATGTTACTGTCTTCCTTTGTGGTTTCTATATCTTTCATTTTTCTATTTCTGGTTAGTGTTGGGTGAAAAAGTTTCAATTGTCAGGGAAGAACTTGCCATCACTCCTGAAACCAAGCCTCAGTCCCCCAAGGATTGCTCTAAGAATTAAGTGGATAGGCAAACCTCCAGCTCCCACATATTATAAGACCAGAAGCTTTCTGGAAGAACAATAGACCAAAACTGACATCCATGAGTTTAAGCAGAACCTTTGTGATTCAGATAGCATCCTACCCAAAAGCTGCAAGAAAGAGGTACACCAAAAAACAAGCAACATTATCTCATGAAGACAGAGGAAATCAGAACCTCGACCCTCTATCTTCTTTGTCCAATATACAGTACCTCCTCTGCACATCTACCAACAAACCATTACACCATCTCCGCCTTGCCTCTCTAAATTTGTCTCCAAACTGCTCAACCTGAGTTGTGCCTCTGATGTACTCATTTCTAATTCTGCCCGTCCTTGTCACTCGCAACAGAAATATTAGCATCTTCAGCTCTGCCTTCTGTCTTTTTGTCACTGCAGACATGCATCATAGCAGGTCTCATACCATCTTGTAAAGCTTCCCTTTCACTCTTGCTGCTATCCTTCTGTCGCAAATCACCCCTGACACTCGTCTCCACCTACTTCAACCTGCCTGGGCTCTCTCCTTCACTCCTCACCTCTCAATCATCTACCTTCACTACATCCACACTTTGCATCTTCACTGTTACACCTGTCTTCCTCTCATTCACACACATGCATTCTGTCTCGCTTTCATTCCTCTTATATCCACAGCATATCTCCACTTCGCTCCTTTCTTCCACCTCCAGCCTACTCCCTCTACCGATCACAATGTCATCTGTGAACGTCATAGTCCACGGAGAACCCTGCCCGGCCTCATCTGTTAATCAGTCCATCACCATCGCAAACAAGAAGGGGCTCAGCGCCGATCCCTGATGTAATACTACCTTCACGTTGAACCAATCTGTCACTGTTACCGCATTCCTCACCACTGTCTCATTATCCTCATACATGTCCTCCACCACTGTCAAATACTTCTGTCTGTTTTTTGTGTGCATTTATCAATCTGGTGAAGATACTGCTGTGCAGTTTTAAAGCTGATATCAAAAGATTTATGGTTTGTAGATATTTTTCTGAAAGTTATAAAAGATAGACCCCCAAATGATTAAAAACAATCTTCTGGCAGAATTCAGTGTTACCTTTGGTGCCTTTAGAGACACCTTATGTGAAGTTTATCTGGAATGCAGAGATGAGCGTGACACCTATTTGGCTCCAGTCTCAGACTTATGAATCCCATAAATCCTTCTGTGTCATGTATAGAAAAATCCAATCAGAGACTGACCTGTCCCTAATTACCAGACGTTGTACTCATCATAACACTCTAGCCTGCTCCATCTGCAGTTCTTTCTCCTACACAATCTCCCCCTGCACAAGAAGTGCCATTCCCAAACTCTCACACCAGCTAAAAATGATTAGTGTTCCATTCTAAAAACTATCCTGCAAAGCAGCAGATACCTTTAAGCCTCCAGTCTCCTGTCTGCAGTAATTCAAATGAGAATGTTTGTACATTTCCTAATTGTAAATATATTCTTGTGTATTGGTGTTCAGACAGCCACCCACACTCTGTTTCCCAGGAGCCTTCATCCTGCAAAATCGGGGGAAATAAACGTCAAGCATCCTTCTGGCTTTCAGCTCCATCCAAAGCTCTTTTAGCTCACCCTAATAGATACTTTGTTAATGTCCTTATCACCAGCTTAGTTCAAGCATCCCAAGCAGTCCATTAGCAGAAGCCGACCAAAACAGTGTGATATCTGTAAAAGCCTGCGGGTTGAAATGGTAAACATGTTACAAAGCACTTCTTCTTTATTCGAGTAAACCCTTTGTTGTCACCAACAGGAACTATTTATACAAAAAATACCTCATCATCGATCAGTCGGCTCCTCTTGATTCTTCCATACACAATTTCCCTGTGGGATTAATAAAGTTTCTCTCATTCTGATTCTGAATCTGAACTCCTGTTGAGCCCTTTTCATTGTGCAGTGAACATTGCAGTGCAGATGATGAAGCTACATGGCTGGAACAAACAGATATTACGATTTCAGAGTCATGCCCCTCCATCCCTCACAGTGGCATCTTTTAATAATTTCCAGTCTGGACAAAGGTGAAAAAATAAAAGAAAACGTACATATATGATCCGGCTAAGTACAGATTTAATATTTAAATGGAGAAAAGCTTAGTATAGTTATTTAATTATTTAGAGTGATACTCAAATATATTTTAAAACTGTCAGGTGTTGCATGAGGTTTTCTTTTTCTATTTTCTCCTCCGAAATGTGACATTTCCACCTTAAATTTATGGGGGGGGGGAAAGGCGCAAACTACTGCAATTTAAAAATAAATAAATAAATATTGAATGCAGGAAATGAACTGCTTAATGATAACAATCATTTGCATCTAATATTGCATGTTTAAATAAAAGCCCTAATAAAAATCATATTTGTAGAGAGTTGTAGAGAAGTGCCTGTCTGAAGGATGCTTTTATTTGCTCGCTATTTCTTTTTATTTTTTTGTTTTAAGCCAAAAGATGCTTCCAAAAGGGGGTGACTGAAGGAGAAGTAGAGAACACACTTGCTGCAAACTCACAAAGTCATTAAGAAGGCTAACGATTATTAATGAGGCCCAAATAAATTCATGCGCTAAAATATGGGCCTGTTTTGTTTTTTTTTCTTCATCTGTGTTGACGGCAGAAAGACGCTCTGCTGGATTTTGGCATCAAAGGAGACATTACTGGTGTTGGGGCTGTCCTGACTCTCACTTAGGAGGATAAGCACAGTTTGGGGTGATTAAAGCTGTAACTTTATATTCGGTGGATAATTCTTACAAGCCTTTAATGGACCAATCATCCTGTTTACTGTAGTGTGTTCACTCTAAGTCTGTAAAGTAAGTTCACTACCTCTAACTTAAAAAAGAAAATACAACAATCTGGTAATTAATGTACAGTAAATAAACAGGACCCTTTTTGTTAATTAATTGTGAATATACAGTTAAAAATCAGGAAGGTTATTTGATGGTATATTTATATTAAGCTTCTAATAGTGTATTATTATTCAAATTCCCTTTTCCTGTTTATAAAACATCTGTATTCAATTATTACTCTGTCTTACATATGCATATGGGCAATACTTTTCTAATCATTCTTGGATCATCCAGTTAGAAATTATTTCTTTGCAACCTGAAGCTGCTGACTTAAAGGATATGAGGAAAAAGCACTGAATTGTATTATTTTATAGCCACTATTTAGCTGCTTATCAATAACCTTATGTCTAACACATAAATGAGCTGTACAACAATGACTTATTTCAATATTTCCCATGAAATCTAGTGAGTAAGAATAATACATTACCAAAATCCAGTAAATGGAGTTAAGTGTGTCATGTTTCAACCGTCTGTCTGTCAGTCTGTTAGCAGACCGACACACTACTTGGACCATTATTTTTTTTATTAAAACTGTTGTGAAGGTGGAGCATGGGCAAAGGAAGAAGTTGTTAATTTCTGGTTCGGACAGATCAAGGGTGGATACTGGAAATTATTTTCATAATTCAGTTGCACCAGCAGCTTAGAAACTGGCAGGTGTGGCAACTCTTTGGGCCTCTAGACCATTGTGGAGAAACTTTGCCTTCCCCTTTAATCAACCAGTGGACAATTTGCAATTCAATTTTCAGTAGAAAAACTCGCTAGGGAGGTGCACACCAGCTGTTTCAGAATGTGAGAGTGTGTTACAGAGGTCTAATAAGCATTACTCTGAGCATATAATTTAATGTGACTCAGTTGTTACTCAAATACTTGGACATGTGTGTTCATGGTGTTATTTATTATTTTTGAATACATGATTATGGCTTTCGTTTATAGTGCCCTCCTTGGTGGAAGCCTAACACTACTGATTTGACTTAAGGTCATATAGTTAAAGGAGTGAAACACAGACATCTTTCTGCCTCTTTCTAGCTTGAAGGTGAGCTTTTCCGTATATCCGCATGGTAAAAACAGCCATAAATCCAAATTTCAGAGATGATGTTTAAATAGAAATTAAAGCAGAAATGTTGCCAGACCTCCTTTTCAAGTTGCATCTACTGCACATGAGACAAATCAGAGTTCTTTTCTCATGTCTTCACTTTTCATCTCCCCCTTTTTTTTTTTTTTTTCTCCCCCTCTACTTTTATGAATGAGACACTGTACCAGTAATGAGGTTTTTCCACTCACTCTACTCTCTTCTGTTCTTCACTCCTCCTCCCCATCCTCCTCCTTTCTCCTCTCCTCCCATTCTCAGAGGTGGGAAAAGTGATTAAAGTGGATATAAAGTTAATGGTTTCATCTCCAGTCCCTGTGCTTGGGTGAGCACAAGTCGTGAGTGTACTGGGCATATTACTGGAAATTCCTGTGTGTGTGTGTGTGTGTGGGGGGGGTGTTTGTCACTAAGGGAGATTTATTCATATTAGCCCTTTAGTTGAGTAAGGGCAGTACAGTGAATTCTGTTTAAGGTCATATAGCTAAAGAAGTGAAACACAGACATCTTTCTGCCTGTCAGACATTATTTGTGAGTAATGAGTCAGTCTTAAAGTAGGAAATCACTCCAGATGAATAATGGAAGAAAATACTGTATGCATTGTGCTAAGAAGTGACATATGCAGCACAATATCAACAGGCCATCTGGGATACTTCCAGGATGAACCATTTCTAATGTGACAAGCTTCCTTTTATTATTAATGTTAAGTTTTGAATTTTTTACATAACAATCTGTTAAGAGTGGGCGGCGCCAATGTGAAGAATGTGTGAAAAATTATCACAAAATAATGTTGATATGATTATATGTTCATATGATGTTACATACAGACAATTCACACTTCTAATCAGTTTTTAGTTGTTTGTTATTTCTCTTTAATTGTTTATCTCTTGCCCTGCCTCTTACTTGTCTACACTTTGGAAATTGTTGGAATTTTCCTCATCAAATTGTTTGTGAATCCTAACGTGCTTTTAGAATTGTTTTGTAAGACCAGACGCCAGTAATTACCGGGGTGCTGTTTGTGTTAGGATTTCCATTTGGAAGAAAGAAGTTTCAGATCATAATTTGCCCTCATTGCTTTCAGCTTTTTAAAATTATGCTAAATTTCATTTGACAAGGAAACAGCAGGTGTTCTTAGGCCTGAAAAATTAAGCTTACAATGACCACTAAATGTGGAAACTGCGTCATTATCACACTTTTTAAGTGTGCTGATTTTTATGGGCTCAACCACACATACATGCACACAGTGTGCACAGTGTGCCATATATCCACAAGACTGTATGAATTTTATTATGCAAATTGTTCTTGTTTGTTGGTTAGCCTTTATTTTAGTATTTAAGACAACATCACAAAACATGTTTATTTTAAAACAGAAAATAATTAAGAGATGGATACAACTGCCGGATATGTAATTCACTTATGGTGCAGTCACACAAAAGTAAAAAATAGGACAGCAACCACTTAGTGACTGTGATAAATCAGTGGTTGCCTAGTGATACCAACTGGATGTAATTTGAGCAACCAACTGGTTACCCAGAGGTTGGGCGTACAACCCCATCGACATCTGGGTTGTTTCCTTTAGATTGCAACTTGGGGTGCAAACTGTCTCCAAACAATTGCACTCAGACTCACTGCAATCGCTGTCAGAGAGATTAGCAAATGTTGCGATTACCAACATGGTGCAATCACTCTGAGTCAGCCTGTGACAATGAACACATCTGTGATGTGTCTCTTTGCAATAGCGAGCTTAACTTTCTGGTTGCCTATTGGTTGTCATTTTGCAGTTAGATCATGGTCCTGCAGCAACTATGTTACTATTTGTGGAGGAATTTCTGTATATGATGAGTTTCACATCTAAGAGGTTTCTGATTGAAGTTAATATACATTTCTGTGTATGCAGACAGCAACAGATTTGCAATTTTTGCTGGTTCATTACAGTTCCGTCACCATTTTGTTACAAAAAAACTGCATGTAACTGCCAACTTGACCCCGTTCAATCACAAATGGATAGCAGACTCATTCAGTCCTATTGTATTTTATCGTCTCTTGACACACCAAAGCTGCTTTGAGGATAACAACTGACTGCGAGTGGTTGCAGACCTGGTCCCCATCTGAGAAACAACCATCTAAAGGCAACAAAATTACCAGTTATTGCACGCAGTTGCAATAACTTTGGTCTCCAACTGGTGTTTTTCCTTGTGAAACTGTCATTTCTCACAATTAATTTAAAGAAAAATGATAGGATCCTTATCCTAAAATGTATCCATTTTATTTATGTAAAAAAATATTTTATAATCAGATGTTAATATCAATTACTGCACTGGCTTAAAAAATGAGTATGTAGATCAAATTATGAGCCATTTTCATCATTATAATGATTATCATGTGATAATGATACACTACATTACAGTACAGTCCACTGTGTAAATAAATTAGTTAATGTGGTCTTTTAAAAAACAGCTTCTTTTCAGTTTTCCTCTCAGTGGTTGTTAATTTGTACTTTGTGGGCTTGTACTAAAAATGTCAGAGCTCTGAGTAAAGGAGATCAAAGATTCCTAGTCTCCTACAAGTGAGAGAAAGTGCCCACACGCGCACTCGAGAGAGACTGATCTTGTGATCGTCGTATACAATCTCAAAATGGGAACAAGTTCCCCGGCCTCAGATCATTTTGTATCCGATGCACACTCATTTCTATCAAGGGATCCCAGAAAGAAAGGCTTACGTGTAGTCACATTTGATCAGGGCAAACACACATTGCCACACTCATGGGCAGAAGCAATTTAATAAGCTCAGAAACGACCCTGTAGGTCAATTCTTTGAAGAAAATGAAATAACCTCAGACCTGGAAGGCACTCACATCATCTGGTCTTGTACTGTATCTGCTTCAATAGCCAGAAAATCAAATAAAAGTTTTATAGATTAATGCAGCATCCATTTAAGGAGTAGAATGAGGTTCCAGCTGTCAGTCAATTGAGGTGCAGCAGCCACAACACACACACAGAAACACAGACCCACATTGGAGGGGAGACTGATGCCTGCTGATCTGTTGATTCAGAACTATAATGCCACAGCTGCTCTCTGTCATCACCTCCAAGCAGCTGGAAAGATGCTCTATCGCTGTTCTCCTGCCTCTTAGTCTGGCTTTGTATCAGTATAACGCTTATGGGAAATATTTTTAGCTTCCCTCCCCTTTTGTCCTTGAATGAAGTGCCAAATCTCAAATAATGAGGTGGGCCTGGTTGTTGCATAAAATGTAATTGACATTCCTAATGAACTGTTTTGTGTTTGTCTTTTTTTTTTCTTGCAGCTTAATGATACTGCAAAGGAGGATTTAAATCCAGTACTAATTGTATGTGACTGATTATATCACCCTGTTCATATATTTTAGTATACCAGTCTCAGCCTCGGTATTAGTCTAAATTATATTGGTAACAATGTCAGTTATTTTCTCTTAACTGCTCTAAACCTAACTCACTTCCATTGCAGTAGCACAGAAAAGAGTCGATGTTGGAGTTAACACCCTAAAAATAGAAACGATTTGTTAGGTTTTATAAGGCATTTGTTTCTAACTTTCCAACACTTCCAGCAGCTCCTTAAAAAATTACTGTCAAACTCTCATTTGAGCTAAGATCTGCTTATTTTGCATCATGCTGCCTGACAATGCATAATGAGGTGAGCTATACGCCAATTGTTTTTGCTTCAGTTTGGGGATTTGGAGACAACTGATTATGTCTTGATGAACCACCGCTGTTGGTAAAGTGGGTCAAAATGTATTTGGGCAGCTGCTAATGTACTAGCTTTGTTACCCAAATATAGGCCATATGTGGGAGGTAGAGAAGTAAATTGAGGTCTCTGGGTTTTAGGGGGAGTGTGTTTTGGGGAAAGTATAGGAAGCCGTCAAATTGCTCCCAACCTTAGTCCTATTACTACCTGCTGCTCTCTTCTTGAAGGAATGTTTTCTATGAAATCTCTATGGGAACTTTACATTAAGGATGAATCACGCTGACGTGTGCAGCCACTATAAGTCTCATTTCCAATTGCATGTGTTATATATTTGGGTTGTTTTGTATATTTGTGCATTTGAGTCAGTGACAGAGACTCTGTTGCACCTGCGAGAGGAAACAATGCATCTTCCTCTTATTCAGTTCTCCATCTTTTGTGTTTTAAGTGAGACAGTGACAGACACAAACACACAGCAGAGCTTGTGACAGATTATGAGTACAGTATGTGTGGTATGCCTTCAGCAGAGACAGAGAGAATACAAAAAAAACAGACAGGTGTGTGTTCCACTTTCCCAAGTCTGTTTCTCCTGCTTCACGCTATAGCAGCAGAGATGAATTTGCCCCGCTATGTTTCAGTAGCTTCTTAAACAAGCTTCTGCTCCCCCATTTACTTAGCTCTGAGTTTGATAGGCAGACTAAAGATAGAATGGAACAATGAGTACTGCACTACCGCTCTGCTCTAATAAGCAATGATTGGTACTTCGTTGCCTTTTTAATGGCTCAAACTTTGAAATGACGCGTTTATACGCTTTGCTCTTGCTGCTCATTACTGATTATGCACGATGCCATTTTCTTTCCATAATGAATAGAATTGCTTATCATTAGTGATCCTGTATTTATTAAACCTTAGTTCATAGCTAATTTACCACAAACATTTGTGACACTTTCATGCAATTAAAAATGTTTTCTTTTAATGTCTTGTGTGAACTATAGAATCTGGTACCTTTGGGCAGTCAAGAATGATCAGCGAAAATCGCCATGCTTGATAAGACACAAAAAGTTGGGTATAATTTCGAAGCTATCACTGGAAATTCAAAAAACACCTTTGGAATGAATAGCAGTATCTCATGGCATTTTTAATGTGTGGGTGTGTGCAGAGAGGAGGAAAGTGATGAAAGGCTTCTGCAGCTGCTCTTACTACCCTGATGGTGCGTGCGATAAGAAGAAAGTCTGACGTTTAGGAGAGAAAGACACAGTGAGAGGACTTGATAAATACTGTAATGGTCATCGTTCTCTTGTGGTTCCGAAATAAAATGATGCATCTTTACGAATTTGTGAAGCCTCTGAAATGCTGATAACAGATTATCTCGCATTTGTTAGTCAAAGTGCAGTAGGGAATCCTCCTCCCCTCTGCTTCCCATCTCCTTTAGCATCCCTTTCCTCTGCTGAAGTTGCAACCTGCATTGTGGCAGGAATGATAGGAAAGCTATGACAATAATCCCCTCGCCTCTGCTCTCATCCTCACCTCCTCTATCATCCTTCTCGCCCTCCAGCCTGCACGACTAAGAATGTTTTCTGTCACAACGAGACAGCTGCTGTGTCGGAGTGTCAAAGTATAGGTTTCCACTCAACTCGCTCAAGTGGGAGCGCTTTTCCCATTGTATTATAGATGTTAGAGATATGCTCTGGTACAGACAGAGATTTTGTGTTCACAAAAAACAAATGCATAAAGACTTTAACCGAGCGCATTTTTGCAGGTTATGTTTTCAGCCTCTGCTTCAACATCATCCTTATCGGTCGACTTTGCTACCTGTGTGTTTACCTGCAACATCCTGAAAACACACACAGACATCACTGAAGCCATCTGAATTTAGAATGCATGCACATTCGTCATAGACTGACGTGCAAATTGTGTGAGATGAATGAAGTCTTAACATGGGTGAAAATTTCTGTCAGACTGCCAAACTGAACTTCAGATGAACTTTGTGCATTGTACTTTCTCCATCTTCCTCCGTTCCTGTTTCTCTTTCTTTCTTTTTTCTTTTTTCCAGGACACGTTGTTCGTTATACGCAATCGAGCCACTTCTTGTTATCGACTTCTTTTATGTGTGAGTCATACTTGAATTGTTCGACAAATGGGGGGATTTTTCTTGCCAGATTTTGTTTTCTGTCGCTTTGCCTGTGTCTTTCTGACCTTGTTGAAGTTCGGCCTTTTGAGTGTCGCTCTTTGAAAAAGTTATAGACAGATGGGAAATACGACTGTGTAACGGCACTGGCTAATGGCCCAATATGAAAGAACGATTTCAAACACCCGCCCACATGAACACATACACACAGACATGTAGACATTCCTGTGTAGATCTTACAAAACTGTGACATTTCTCTGCTGTACACCTCGATCTCTCCTCACCTCCTCTCCTCTCCTCTTCTCTCCGCTCATCTTCTTCTCTTCTGTTCCTATTCAGCTGTGTCCTGATGGGGCAGCCTGTTTGTCTTATCGCCCTTCGCCAGCTGTGGTTTGGATTGGGGATCTAGGGGTCTCTTCTTCCCTCTAGCTTTCCCAGCACTAAAAGACAGGGGCACAGTGATTTGGCATGCTTCACATACCCCCATAAACAATTATAGCACGCTTTCAGGCGCACAATGACACACAAACACTGTCAGATAGTACACAGACACACACATCCATGGAGCTCATCCAGATTTCATGGCTACAAGTTGTGTGGACATTAGGTGGAAAAAATACTAATGAGGAAATATTGTCCACCTGATTTCAGCTGGTCTTTCCCCGTTAAATTGTCATTAGATGCTCTCTTTGCTATACTTCGTAATGCCACCTGCCTGTGGCTGTTAATGATTACAGCCACCCTCTATTCCCCCATTCTCCTCACTCACTTAAACATCTTAATGAACCACCTGTGCTGTGTGTGTGTGTGAGGTACCATAGCTGCTGGAGGGTTGCCCCCTGTATGAGCCAATTATCTTTACTTACTTCTCTCCTAACAACTACTTTGAAATTAACACAGAAGAGGTGGAACAGAAATAACTCTGGCAGCAACAAGTAGCACATATGCCAGTGTGTTTGTGCAAGAGGTCAGAAGCTCACGCCAATCACTGAGGTGATTTTGGCAAAGAAGAAAAAAATCACTGGTGCCAACTTGCCCTCCATTCAGGACTTCAGTCGTCACGCCCTGGACACAACCTGTTCCAACTCCTCCCCTCTGGTAGGCGCTACAGAGCACTGTACACTAAAAAAAACAAAACAAAAAACAGACATCTGTACAGTGTCTTTCCACAGGTCATCACTCTGATAAACACAAATCACTCACATATTGTCTCTACTAAAGCATCCAGCATACCTGGTAGTGAACCAAAGCGTGCTGCATACGCTACGTTAGTTGTACATACCCGTATGCTCTATATGTATTTACTGTCAAGTCCCCATATATTAACTGTATATAATAAATTATCCATCACTTATGTATTCTATAATTTATTCCAACAGTTTTGCACTCTGCACCACTGTACCAGTGCACGTATAAAAACGCTGTACATGTTGCTATTGTCAGTATTGTCTGTTTGTAGAGTAAGTAGAGAGTAGAGAGCAAAGACAAAAGCACAGTCTGGATCCTTCTATGTGTGTGGCTGTAGCTCAGGGGGTAGAGCAGGTCATCTACTAATCGAAAGGTTGGTGGTTTTGATAGCTAACTGTCTGTAGCTTATTCAGCAGCAATAAAAAAAAAAAAATAACAAAAATAACAAACCATAGCAGATTTCCTGCTTAAGCGCGCCATGATTGACATGATTAGAAAGTCTCTTCCCTTTCTATATTGCAACTGTTGCTCAGCCATATTTGCATTAATGAGTAGCTGAGAGCTTATCACATTGTAACACCTTAAATGGAACTTAATCAGAGACAGATCAGTGTAAATGTAAGTCAGCCACTCTGCCAAAACCAGCATAATGTCTAAATCGATATTGCCTCCTGTGACTGTGTTTAAAGGAGGGGTGCTCGTAACGATGCTGCAGCTCGGCATGATACTTTTCAGGGTTAACAAACAGTTGTTAAATATAAAGCTTCGCTAAACCGAAGTATCTGTCCATTGCAAATTGCATCTGGGGAAAAAAGATAAGCATCTAGCAATCTACAAACTGAGATATTTAAGGCTTATTTTTGCCACTAGGGGGCAGCCCATGAAACTGTTAAATAAGATGAAATGGTAAATATCCCTTTTAGTTTTATTTTAATTTTTTTCACTTCAACTTCTCTTCTAAAAGTATCTTGTCCAAATAGCCTTTGGCTCATGGACGATTGGAGTTCCAGCCCTACGATTAGTGGATAACCTGCTCCACCATTTGAGCCATGCTGCCCCCGAGTGACCAGAAATTGCCTAAAGCAACTTTTACACTCCGTTGGATTGTGTTCAGTAGGATGTAACAGATTGATTAAAAAAAGCAACTTTTCACCAACGTAAGTTAGTAATTGGACTGTCTTTCAAGATTTCCCCGAGACACGCTTCCCCAGCCCTCCCTAATTAAACCCACACAATCCCCTGACAGTTTCTTATCACTTCCGCTGTATTCTGGCCTTTTCTAATAAAAGTGAAGTCTTAACAGGTAGTGGTGGCAGTGTAGGGGACAAAAATGCCTTTATTTATGCTGCTCTTCACGTTGCTTTCGAATTACCTGAATACCAGGGGCAGCGGTTCCTATCCACAGGAGTCTCTGTTTAATAAACATAATTCATTCCCTTTGTTTCTTACTACTACTACATGTGGGCAATGTGTGTTGCACTGTTTTTGTCAAAATGTGGCCCAGCTTGTTGTTGTCCTTCTAAAACCTACTGGGATGTGTATTATTATTATTATTTTTTTCATTGTATTCTTGGACATCAAGTACCTGTCTCTTATTTTACTTGAATTTTTATTTGACGTGAATACTTTTCTCAGTAATCACTGTTTGTATTCAGAGAGACATTTAATCCACACATAGTCCAATAGCTGGCTAAAATCCAGCAGTATTTAATACTTTGACTGGCTGACACATCACACAATCTAATTCCATCTCTTGGTCTTTTTCATTGCTGCACAACAAATATTAGTATTAGGATCCTATCAAACATACTGTGTGTATTTGTGGTTTCTCTATGCTGACGGTATTGCCAGGATTTTAATGTCTCTGAGGTGTTTCTAAGATAAAGGTCATTCCAACAATTAACCTTGTGTGATGAGTGAGGGAGCAATGCAAACAACAGCAATGCAGTCCCTCAGTAACAGGTACACCTAAAGTTGCTCAACAAACAGAGGATCACATCCAATCAAGAGCGGCGCCCCCCCAGCAGAACACTTCACTAAAACTGTGCAAAACTGATCAAATTCCTGCTTTCATTTCTAGCAACTTTTTTTTCAGTTGGTTCTGGGATTTCCCTACGTGTTCATAGGCCTATTCTGGTCCTCAGTGGGGTCTCCTCCCAGTTAGGTGTGTGTGGAAAAACTGCAAAGGGAGGCGTCCAGGAGGCTTCCTATTTAGATGCTTAAACCACCACCAGTGTGAAAGAGCAGCAACTCTACTTAGAGATCCCTTCAGATATCTGAGGTCTTCACCCTATCTTTAAAGCTGAGCACCACCATCCTATAGAGGATACTCCTTTTGGCCACCTGCATCTATGGCCTTAGTCTTTCAATCACTACCCAGGCAATAGATGATGGTTGAATTATGGATCAATTGGTCTAGTAACTACAAACCTTTGCTATGCCTCAGCACACCTTTCAACACAACAGTGCAGCATAGTGCCCACATTACTGCAGAGGAAGCACCAGTAAGTCTCCCTCAACCCAAAGGGAGCCATCCATCATTTCGCAATGGAGAATCACAGCCTGTAAACCTGCAGCCAGACCCCAGTCCAAACAGATGCATCTGAACAACCCATATCTCTACTTTGCAACACATGAGTTGCTGGACACCACAGGACACCTCCAATAACCATGCTCCAATACAGCTGTTTTTATGGCACGTGACGGAACTACACAATATCAGGCTGATGGTTTTAGATTGGACTCTTATGCTAGTCTCATTGGCTTGAATTTTAGCTTTCCGATAGGTTGTAGAGTCAGTAGCTAGATGATCATGCATCCGAATAGCTGATTTAATCCATGCGAAAGCCAGCAGAACAGAACAGATATGTCTCCTTCAAGCTCTCTAAAGGACAGTGCAGTCACAGCCACAGCAGTTCACTTTGTTATTGAACACCTGCTGGGCTGTTACAGCGATCTGGCTTGCAGTTCTCTGGGGTATGTAGGAGCTGAAATCTGTCAGGGGTTATTTAAGGAGAAAATCTGACGTGAAAATGAAGACACTTGGAGGAAATCTACTGAAACTAAAAAAAGAAGAAAATCTAACTATAGGTTTAGCTGCTTTCTTTTAATGGCACAATTAAAGTGACCATATTTGGATGAGAGGGTGAAGTGCTTAGTTATCAGGAAATAGTACCAACTTTGGTTAGCAGCTGCACTGTCTGGGTGCATTACTCAGTCTCACTTATCTGCTAATTAATGCTGGATGCATAAGATGGATGGATGCAGGCCATATTATTATTATTACTATTTGTCAGATAATTTCATTTAAGAGCTTCAATAGCACACGCACAGTGGAAAGGTCCAGATTAATGACTTAAATTAGTGGAGGTGGAACCAAGCAGATACCAGCTGTTTACAGCTGCCTCTCAGCACAAGTGTCAAACAAAGCAGCCAAACTACTAACTTTAAGCCTTAGCAAAATCCAGCGATACGGGGTTGATTAAATAAATCAACCCCGTATAGCTGTTATAAACGGGGAAATATCTGACAGAGCCCAAAGCCATTTTTCTACCAGGCTGTAAACAGACTTTTTAATGCTGTTAAGTTGGGCATTTTAACATTGAAGAGATTGAAACCAAATGCACCTCTATTCTGGATATGCATCTTTAGTCAACGCATGTATTGTGGCTGTTGAATAACCTAAGGGTACCTTGGCGTAACAAAGTAGTAACAAAATAGCATACGATTTTAATCACATTTATTTTCAGTAACACAATAATGTAATGAGTTACTAAATTCATAAATCACATTACAGTTACAACTATGTTGTTACGTGCATTGCAAAAGCTCCTTAGCTATCTGTAGGCTCAGCGTTTTGAGTTTATTTTGTATTTTTGTTTTTCTTATGTTAGATTGCTTTAATGTTCTTGTGTTATTTCGTTAGAGTTTAGTTAAGTGATTTATTATAGTTTATGTTTCATCCATGTCTCCATGTTTATGAGTCTTTTCCTGTCTTCTGTGTAAGTCTGTCTTGTCCTTTATGTTTAATGTTTAGTTATGACCGTGCTTTCGTCTCCCTTATCTGTTCCCATGTGTCTCTTCTTCAACATTGCTTTGTGCTTATAATTAAACTCTAAAAGCAAGATTATATGTTTGTCTTTATTAGGATAGGTATGTGTCAGCATGTTGGACTGTAGTGTATGTGTATGTGTATGTAGCCTATGTTGTGAGTAACGCAAAAGTAAATTAATGAGTAGTGTAGCAAATTACTCTCTCCGGGGAGTAATTTAGTAATGTACTTTTAAAAAAAGTAATGAGTAATATGTTATACATTCCTTTTTTTGCAACACTCCCAACACTGGTTATATAAAAACTTTCATTTTCTTTTCTATTGTCTCTTGTACAATATTTATGTGAAATTGGGAAATGATCCAGTGGAAATAAATATTTGATGCTGCTTAAATTGTTATTTAAAAAAAGTGTAGTTGAAGAAGTTTTAGTATTTGTAGGTCACGTCAGTGTTGTGACTTACTGTTCACTAGTATTATGTATAACTCTTGTTTTATTTAACTTGCCCTATTATTTACTTTTATTTTGTTTGACAACACAATATATTGTGAATTTCCAAATGTGCTGTC
Organism: Etia nguti; assembly: GCA_015106755.1. Classification (NCBI taxonomy): domain Eukaryota; kingdom Metazoa; phylum Chordata; class Actinopteri; order Cichliformes; family Cichlidae; genus Etia; species Etia nguti. Next base: position 48,792 of record VUQG01034876.1, read on the forward strand.
TCAGCGTAATTTCATTGTTGCTCCGATTTAAGAGCTTTGTCTGACAAATCTTCCTGTATAAATGACATAAAACTCAAAGACAGAATTTATAAAACAAACGTTTATTTCAGCAAGCAAAGGTCCAGTAGGCAGTAAAGTCCAGAAACCAGAATAGAGACACACAAGGGAAGACCACTTGGAAAAAATAGGATGACAAAAAATGAGGGAAGACAAAGGCTATAAAAATACACACAAGGTAATTTGACTGATAGTTAACACAGGGAATGTAGCTGGTACTAACTGGAGAAAACAAAACAAGGGAAGCAAAACTAAATACATGAGACTCACAAAAATAAAATTGAAAGTAACTAAAACACAGCGAGAACATCAACATGACACGAGGGGAGGCAAGAACAAGCTGAATAGCATGGATTAAAATATGAATAACCAATAACCATAAACAGAAACCAGGTAGTCGCAAGAACAGAAGACTCTAGCAGCAAGCCTAGAAAAAAAAACTCTATATAAAACACAAAATAGCTAGATTTATAATGCAAAGCGCTAAATCAAAGCAATAACTCTAAACAGGCAAGGCAAACATGACACAGAAACCAAACGGTATCAGTAAATCTCTTTATAAAATTGGTACAGGTGAGACTAGATTAGGCATAGTAAAAATCCCAGGATTTTATTACTAATTCATTAACACCCCCTCCACCAACCCTAAAACTGTGAACAAAACATACATGGTTTTACAAACATTTCAAAGACTTTTAGCTTTACAAAAAGTGCTGTTGGTATTTTGCTTGTAGTTTTATTATTAAATAGGTAGTTTTTTAGGTTTTTTTTTTTTTTTTTTTTTTTTTTTTTTTTTTTTTTTTTTTAAAATGTTTTTTTTT
>VUQG01034876.1:49689-76057 GCA_015106755.1 Etia nguti
GAAGGTGAACTGGATTCTTTTTTTTTTTTCTTCTTTTTAAAAAAAAAAAAAAAAAAATTTTTTTTTTTTTTTTTTTTTTTTTTTTTTTTTTAATATTTTTTTTTTTTTTTTTTTTTTTTTTTTTTTTTTCTTGTTCATGTTTGTTATAATAGAAAGAGCTGACATTTTACTCATAAATATACATAGGTTTAGGGTCATAAATTAATACCCCACCATGTTCCCTCACCAAATATTAATACAGTGGCTTCGAAGGACATCTCCCTTACTACTAATTGTGTTTACATATGTGGCTAGAGACTGGCCACATATTTAGTACACCAAAGGCAGAGGAGAAGAGAGCATATAGGCAAATTTTAATTCATGTCTGCACCTTCAGACTCAAAATATGAAGAACTGTGCCTATGCTTTATCACCTGAGAAAGGGTCCCCTTCACCAAAGAAGTAAAAACGTGAAGGAACGAGACAAAGTGACTGACATCTGGATAAAACGTCATCCTCACTTCCCCCTCATTTCAAGTCTCATCTCCTGAACTGAAGTCAGGGCTCTAACACATGAAAATGTACATAAACATGTCTATATTCTTCTGGTATAGTCACGATTACTTATTCTCGGGAGACCCTCTCATCCCAGGACAACAAGCTGGCTAAACAACAACAAGAGCTGGTTATAAGCTAACAATATGCCAGAAAATGTTAGGATCGAGTGTCCTCAAAATCACACTTTCCCTCTGATAAACAGTTTAATTACATTCTCACATCGTATGAGAGGTTGTTCCCTAATCGTCAGAGTCCAACAAAGTTACATCCAATCCAAAGACAGTTTCACTAACATCGGCAAACAGCAGCTAACAGAGGAAAAAACAGGCAGTTCAGCACATCCTTAAAAACTCACCTCAGTATCACTGTGATTGGTCAGTAGTGAGGTTCTCTGACTCACTGACCCGTATTGTACTCCTTTCACACAAGGATGGACGCACAAGTTTTACAGCCTCTTCCTGAGTAAATAAAGGTGGACGCTTTGACAGCTGAGGTAAACAGTGGACTGACAGCCTTCCACAGATAGGGGAAAAAATCTAGGTCAGATCTGCATCTGATCCAAACATGCCGGCTGGACTCAGCTATTATGGGGAGCAGTCTAAATTTATTGTCCTTGAACTCTTATGTCTGACTAAAACATATTTGTCCTATAGCAGCTGTCGTAGCTAGGTTTATGCACTTGAATTGGGAAGAGTAAGGAAACAGACTGCATTCAGCAATCTAACCCTAAACACACCAATGTTTTCGCTACAACTAAACACACGACTTTCCGTCTGACTTTAGTAAATATATAATTTGAAGTCCATTTCTTGCTTAAAAACTCTACATTCTGCATCAGTCATTTTTTTTCAGGGCTAGCAAACTCATATCGCTCACAAATGTCTGTTACAACAACTTCACAGCATTCACTTGTACATATGTAGGTAAGTAAAACAAAAGAAGAAGAAGAAGAAGTTGCCTTCAAAATAAAAGCACCAATTACAATGCAACGCTAAATAAATAAATAAGTAAAACAGTAAACCATTCTCTGATAGGAAATTTATCAGATAGTATTTGGAGTCTGAAATGGGACACACTCCATGATTTATACTTATTGATGCTTGAAACCTAATTTCCTATTGACTTCGCATGGGCCAGTCAGGGACAATGAAAGGGCTAGATGTGGCCCAGGGGCCATGCAATGCTCAGATCTGGTATAAATGGTTAGCTCCTTGGTGTAAGTGTTGACTGAATTATGTGTATCAGTTTATGTGTGTGTGTAGCAGAATGTACGACAAAGCTCCTCCCTGGACTCCTACCTGGATGGTGTCAAAAAGGGTGATTTTTATCAAAAGAAAGAAATGGAATTTTCAATTTTTTTTCATTCTTGTCAGTTATAACAACTTTAAGAATTTTACAGTTTTACCATAGTTATTTATATGAATACTTTTAGAATGGCTACCTGTATGTGCATGCTGTTTTTTGTGAGTATTATGAGTATTTAGTAGTAGTATTAGTTATCAAACTCACTGAGCCAGGCAACGCCAGATCACATTTTAAATGTAATTAGCTTTGAGAATCCTGTACATGCACGCACAAGTTTTGTCGCGTGTAGCGGCTCTGTTCTCTTTTCTTCTCTTACCTCCTACACTATAGTACAGTAAGCTGTGCTCTACAGTCAGTGTGCTGGAAGCTGATCTACAGGGAGTTGATTTCCAAAGAAACAAGTCGGCAACGTTTGAGAAAATCTGTCCCACACACAGAAACAGTAGGTGGCAGAATGGCCTTTGTGCTCAAATGTCACACTTGTGCTCTTTGCTTCCTGCCTCTTAAATTATAATCTTTGTGACACCCAGATACAAAACTGCACACCTACATGCTCCATACAAAGAGCCTTTGGTGCTCGGTGCTCCTTACTTGTCAAGTATCACAGTGTTTCTTTCACTATAGTGTGACTGACATGACATGATCTTTCACATTGTCATTAAAACTAGAACTCGTCCTTACAACATCTGTAAACTTTTATTTTTTTATTATTATTTCACAGCTTAAAGGACTGAACATCTGAACATCACTGACAAAGCTCCATACTCACAGGCTGGTTGTATTTTATAATGAAGAGGTGTTCCTTAAAAGTAGACATTATTTTTTATAGCCAGTAAAACGTTTAGTCAGCCCCTCTGTACTGGATCCTCTCCTTGCTCCCTGAGTATTTCTCTGCTGTCTTTTCTCCTTGATAGTCCACTCTTTTTATAACTAGTTTGTGTGTTTGCAGACAGTGTGAGATAAATGTGTATGTGTGTGTGCGTGTTTGAGATTTGAGTGAACTGCCAATTGGGTAGAAGTGTGTTTGGCTTTTGTCTCATGAGAGATATAGGAGGAAATAGAAACTTCATTCAGGATTTATGAGCGTGATTTATGTTCAAACAGACACACACGCGTGTGTGAGCGGTCAGATCCTGTTGGACATGTGTCTGAGTTGTTTCCAATAACTCAAGACTGGAAGGGGTGTCTGTTTCCGTCTTTAGAAATAGATGTCACACTCAAATCATTCAGATGCCAACCAGTTGTCTGTGTCAGCATTACAGGCTTTTCATTCAGTATCAGCAGATTTTTGGCTGAAAAGAGGGCTGCAACCACATAAAGTTAAAAGAAACTCATACTCCTCTGATTAGCTAATTAGACAATATTGAGGCTCCCACACGATTATACCACCATACTTTCATGTTACTTACAACAAATTGTGACCCTACCATCCAAATTGGAGAAACTGAGAGTTATCAGACTAAGCATTGTTTTTTTCCAATCTTCTGCTGTTCAGTTTTGGTGACTCTGCGTGAATTGTATACTCTCAGTTTCCTGTTCTTAGTTGACAGGAGTGAGATCTGGTCTGATCTTCTGCTTCTGAAGTGTATCTGCGTCCAAGTTTGACATATCATACATTCAGAGATGCTCTTCTGTTCAGCTTAGTTGTAACAAGTTAATTGTTGCCTTCATAACAGCTCAAAACAGTCTGGCCATTCTCCTCCTTATGGCTCAGTGGCTTTTCTGCCAGTTGTACCTACAATTGGTCAATTAGTGTACGTAAATATACTCTGACAACTATTTTGCTTGTTGATAGATTTTTAAAATACTTTCTATAACTAAAGATGCAAAATATCTTTCCTTTTTTAAAACAATGAATTAGCACCTTTGCATCACAGCAAGAAGGTCATGGGTTCAAATCCTTTTTATGTGGAGTTTGCATGTTCTCCCTACGTCTGCATGGCTTCTTCCCCACTGTGCAAAGTGAGGTTGGCGTGATGTCTCTTATATGTCATTTTTGGGTGTCCAATTTTGATCCACTGGAGGGTTTGTTTTATAACCCCAGGCGACGTCTTTTTTCAGCTCCTACTGAACGTCTAGTGTTGTCATCTGTACAACCGCCGTGTACGGGCTAAAATGTGTTGTTGTGGACATCTTTTCAGTGTAAAACTTTGACTCATGTTAGATGTCGTTTTTATACAGCTTCTACAGGCTCTGTAGTCCCATGTTTCCAGAGGGTGGAGGACTTGTTTTCTGTAAAGAAAAAGTTATGTGTGAAGGAATGCAGAGTGGCATGGGTGCTTGACGCTAAAACAAAAGTGAGAAATGTCGCCAGCTTCTCAGAGGCAATTTGAAAATGTGCACATCGACAAAGACTGTCGAGCAGATTGTCCAGTTTGTACATACACACTGGCACAAACTTCTCGTACTTTTCGGTCACAACTTCAGTCCTGCTAGCGATCACAACCACATGTACTTCCTCTTACAAAGCTCTTCACAATAAAACAAGATACTTGTAAAAATGAATATATAATGGAAATGCTCATTTAAACCTATTAAACACATTGTAGTCCTTTTGGAAGGAATTCCAAAATAACAAATACTTTCTAAATACTTAACCGTTATTATTTTACATTTTAACATGGATTTCAATGTTTTTAATATTTCAACACATTTTAATAAATGACAGTTTTAACCTGGTTACAAACAAATAAGTTGATTAATTGAAATAAATAAACCAATTAAAGAAAAACAGGAAAATGTAAAATAACAAAAAAAACCCCACATCAATAAGCTAACACATAATAAATCGTGTTCAATCTGTATTCATATGTATCATGTTGTTAACAACAATTTTGATATTTGTAAATGGAAAAAATATTACATTTATTAATCATGTAAATTTCTTGCATCTGTCATAGACGTCCACATCACGCGCTAAAAAATTACCTATTTCAAAGTTCAAATGTTGAACGTCATATGGACATCCAAGTTGGATCATGGCTGGACGTCCAAATTGTGGACCTAGTTTGGAAGTCGTATAGATGAACAGAATTGACCATGGACCGATGGACCCAATATAGAAATCTGATCTGCATGTCTACCTGTCATCCAATATTTAGTGGGTCTGTGGGTAGTACGGCTTCTCCCACAGACATGCAGATAGTAGGGTTAGGAAAATGCCCAAACGTGGGAATGTGGTTGTCTGTCTCTGTGTGTTAGCCCTGCAACATACTGGCAACCTGTCCAGAGTGTAGCCCACTTTTCACCATATGGCAGCTGGGATTAGCTCCAGCCCCCTAAACTGAATAAGCAGAAGAAAATGGATGGATGGATGAATTCTTTAATAATAATTAGAAAGTTAATGGATAAAGAAAAGAAGATTACTCTATGCTGTTACTACACTGTTTATATGTTTAAAATGAGAAGATACTTGAGCAAAATAGGCACTTTGTTTTGTAGTTTACTGTTACTGTGCATTTTAAAATTATCACAAAACACAAGTGAGGCTGAGGGGAATAAAAGTCACAAATGGCAAATAGTGTAATATCTAGGCATTGGACAATGATAAAAAAGAAAGATCATATTCTAACATCATCATATACCTGTTGGGGAGTGGCTGTGTAAAGCTTCAGCTTGCAGGCAAGTCTTTATAGCATCTATCACATGCAGTGACTGTTGCTGTCATTCTGAGCTCTACTGTTTTCATTCTGAATAACGAAATATGTTGTTTTTCTGTGCTGTAGGTGTACTATCATAAAGTGCTGTGGTCATCTGTCCTTGGCCATCTATCACAGTAAACATGTCGCCTCAGCACTACAAAAATAGAAGTTGCTTCTGTGGTGATAGCTCACCATATCCATTCTTGTTTGTCAGGCTGTCAGAGTATTTTGCTTCTCCCCAGGCAATCTGCCAATGCAAAAGGAAAAAGAAAAACTCACATTCTTGTGTATGCTAATTTCTAGGTTGGTTAAATCAACCATGATGTAAAACTGTCTGACATCCTCTTAGGATGTTTTGTGTGTGTCTGCATGAGTGGGTGAGCCTTTTTCTCACCACCTCCTGGCCCTCTTTGTGCATGAATCAGAAGGATCATTTCTCTTGATCTGGTTGAGCATGAGTGTGTGTCATTTAGAGTACCTTTTCTGCAGAGAGAAGTAGGCAGAGATCATTTGTATGTGCTGAAGAATTTAAGAACAAAAGAGGGGAATGAGATAAAGCATAAGAGCAACAGACTGCTCAAACTGCGTGTGTAATTTAGTGCATCATTCATGTTTTGGTTTTTTTTGCAATGCTGTGTGAATGCCTGCCCGTGTCTTTCTGTCTCTAATTGTGTTTGCATTTCCTCCATTGCCTTTTCATCTCCCTCTTCCCTTGTCCTTGTCCATCCTTCCAAAGTGTGTGTCAACAATTAAAAAGCAGAAAGAAAAGGGTGGGAGAGAAAAGATTGAGTCAGAGATAGTGGGTGTAAAAGGAAAAAAAATGGCTGGCAGAGATGGGTCGATAAGAGGGGGAATGGATAAATGAACATAAGACAGGAAAAATCCCAAAGCATCCTTTAGGAGCTGCAGCCTTTTCACATTGTAGAGTACTTTGGGGGAGGTTTTTCAGCAGAGGAGTTCACACTGAAACCAGCAGATTTAGAGAATTTGGAACAAAGGCCAGCACAGCTGCATTTAATATCAGCTACACTATATATTATGGATAAAGAAAACTTCTGAAGCACTGAGAGTTTTCTTTTCTCAACTGATGCCCTGCATGTTTCATCCTGTGAAGCATTGCCTTCTTTGTCACTCATGCAGAACAAAAGAAGAAGGTGAACAACAGGAGAAAGAAATACAGGATTTATATTTGAGGAGGAAACAATAAAGGAATAGTGCAGAAAGGTGTTACATGGCAGTGTTGACAAAGAAAGAATATTGAAGATGGACAATGTAATAGAAAAACCTTCAGCAGGGAAAGCAATTAACTGACCTGGAGCAATATCCCATAAGCAAATGAATAAATCAGAATAATGTTGTTTAAGTCTGTGATAGTGCAAGCTTGACTTTCTTCACATCATTATTTATTCATTTGCAATATTAAGTTGCACTAACATATGTCCTGCCTTTGAATAATTGGCAAGGTATTATAAGAAAACAACCCAGAACAAGGCCGGAAGGCAGATGTTTAATTGTTGCTGGAGCAGAAAATTGCATTGATAGTGGGGCGAGAGTAGGGAGCTATAGTTACAAGACAGTTGGTGGGAAGACATAATAAGTCAGACGAATACATTATAATGGAAGGCATTATTGTTACAGCATAGAGGGCATATGGAAAGAAGCTGTAACAACAACAGCATGAGTCATATCCGTGTTCCAGTAAAACACGTAGACCATCGCGCACATACAGAGTCAGATTTTTTTCATTACCTCTTACTTTGACAAGACCTTTACAGAGTTGTTTGTTTCTTTATCCCTGTAAGACATCAAATACACATCTGTCACAGAGACTAATGAAAAGACAAAGGGCTGTTCTTTTCTTTGTAGTTTTGGAATTGAGCTGTTGTTTTTATGGTTTCGTAGAGCTCAGGATATCACCGGGGAGCTACGAAAAGTATTGCTTGACAGGTTGACTGCTGGTCACTGAAATCATCGAGGAAATAAACTCTGGTTAAATTTATTGTTAGCTTGGCAAATAAAGTGTAAGAAAGACATAAATTGGATCTTCATTTTAACCTAACCTAGTCTAGTTTTCATTTTGCTTGCTGAAGACAAGCTAAATGAAAAGCCTTTAGTGTTTATGTTAAGGGCTGGTTGTGCTATTAAAATGTTTTTCTATGTAACACTGTAGCTTTAGTGCGGAAAATGTCAATATAAAAAAAAGTATCATTTACAGAATGTGTTGGTCAAATGTCTAAAACTTAAATCCCAAAGCAGGACATAAAAGGATTAATCCTATTTTTCTTCTAAATTTGATCTAATTATTAGATTTATGGTCAAATTTACTAATAACCAGCAATAATAAATGGTCATTTTGATAGTTTGTTTACTGTTAACAAACATCCATCCCATTCTCTGGAGCCTATCCCTGCTTGTCATGAGGTGAGTGTGAGGGTACATAATGGATAATGGATACACAGGGCTGACAGAATGACAGGCAGCCACATACTCATCAATTCAGATTACCAGTTAATATAACATTCATATCTTTCAAACACAAAGAAATCCCCCCAAACTTTTTCTCTGGACGGTGACACTGCACGACGATACAATATGAATAATGATTCATGTTTCCTTATTGTTTAATATACCATCTATAAATTGTATCTGTATGGTATGTAATGTTGCAGCTGATGTTTATAAAACATTGTATGGCTAATAACTATTGTGTCCATGTACTGCCTCAACATAAATTGGACGGCTATTAAAAAGTCGAAACTGCTATTTAATGACACTTGTTTGATAAGTAGTGATGGTGTAGATCGCAACACTGTGAACCTGGAAACCAATGTTCATGTTCTGCTTCAGTCTGTGTTTACTTTCCCTTTCACTCAGTGTTTGGTGTTCGATGTTTAAGCCTCAGCACTACTTGGAAAGGTTTAAGACAGTGTCCTGGTCTGTGTTAATAAATCCTTGCTCATTGCCATGACCCTGCGTGTTGAAACATGCCATAACTGAAAGGCTGGGAGTGAGACCAGCCTCATTATTGTTATGACTCAGAGTCCCTTGTTACTGATGCCAGAGGGACACCTTGTGCATTCAGTACTGTGCGAAAGCCTTTTAACTAATGATGGCCACCAAAACAATCTTTGTTCCCTTGTCAAACACATCCCAAAAAGTTGATTCTGTTCATCTGGACACAGCGTTTATAGTGGGAGAAACATTTCGTTACTCATCCAAGTGACTTCTTCAGTCTCAGCTGCAGGTTTTCTCAACATTATAAACAGTACATTTGCATAATGACTAAAACCAGCACCACTGGTGAACAATGGGCTGTGAGGTCAGTTTCTTGATCATTAATATGCAAATTGCCAAAAACCGCTGATCAAAGACTATTGATCAATGGCCATGAGTACCATTCACAGAGAGTTGGGGAATGGCTGCAATCGCAGCACTGTAAAATGGTAAAAGATGTACCCTTAGTCTCCCTTCTTGATTCAGAGATGGTCTTTCCCTTTTCACATAAATGGCCTCCTTGACTCCGTGCTCAAACCAGCTTTGCTCCCTGTCCAGGATGTGTACATCCTCATCATTGAAGAGTGGCCACTGGCCTATGGTGCTAGTTTAAAATGTTTCTCCCACTGAAAATGCTGAGTGCAGATGAACAGAATCAACTTTGTGGGATTTCCTTACCTAGATGCATCAAGACTTGTCAAACACACTTTTAAATGTAACAAAATTAGCGTAAGAAATTTTTCAATTTGCTTTTATATGAGCCCACCTTATCGCTCTGCCCCACAATAAATAAATAAGCAGTTATGGAACTATCTGAGAAAAAGGTGCGTTTGAGCTGTCTGAAAACCAACCAGCCCTCAGTCATGAATCTTCTACTTTGGGTGTTGGTAGCTCTCTATCTGGAGGCTCAGCAGATGGTGTCAGTGGAGGGGCCACAGGCTGATTTTAAGCCCTGGTTGTGCTATGAAAGACTGAGGGGAAGACGATGGAGATTTTGCAGCTGATTTTAATTTTAAACACACAGGATGTAAAAATATCCTTCACCTCCATTTGCTGAAGTAATACATCCTGTTAACTGGAGAGCTGGCGTCACACCTGATTGTGTTTTCCGAGCAAGGCTTTTTGTCTGGTAAAAGCACACTGAGCGGGATAGCGTCCACTGAGTCCATTGGCTTCCCAGATCAGTCTGTCATATTCAAGGAATTGGAAAGGTCTCAAATGCAAGAGTCTGGATAAAAAGTTTAACAGGATTATTATCAATGGTGAGGTCGCAGGAGTATAAACACTGATTAATTTGTCAAAAGGGCCAAAGCGAGGCAAAGAGGTGAGTCCAGAGATTTTGTTCCCACAGGATACTCTCTATAACTGTGCCACAAGGAATGAGGAGCTGACACACACTGCAAATGTAGTAAAAGCATACTACATAATACTTAAATTAATTAGGCAGTGTGAGAGAACTGAGCAACAGGCAGACAACATCCAAAACAGAGCTTTGAACCTCCAAGAAGCCCGGAGAACTATTCCTGAAGGCTGCTTAAATCAATTACCAGAAAGCTTGCCCTAGAGAGTCCAGGGCTGTGCTAAAGAGTCAAGGTGTTCATATCAAATACTGACTTCCAAGCTTGAACTGTATAGACTGTGTTTTTGCCTTATGTACTTCCATGTTTGGAAATGTTTCAAAAAACAGCTGCACCTTTACCCAATTTCCTAGTAACTTATCAAGAAGTGAGGGGTGGTTCAAGACTTTTGCACAATATTGTATATCTGAGAATCCAGCATCTATGGAAGGGCAGTAGTATTTGACAGCCTGGTATTATAGATAGGCTAACTAATCACTAATGAAGCCTATAGTACCAAACACCAGTAACATCTGGTAGACATGAACAAATACAATGTACTAAAATGTTATGTGAGCCAATTTGTTATTGCCCTCATCAGCTATGATACATCACATTATTATTACATTTTTAATTATCATTAACAATCAAATAACACTTTCATGAAGTTTAATTAACTGTACATTTACAATTATTTATTAATAATGGATATTATCAGTTTTTGCCCACATTTCCAGGTGCAACACCATCTATTGTGAAAGTGCCTGAAGGCCTTCTTATAAGCGAGCGCCGCTGTGATTATTAAAATATTTGATCGTGTCATTTTCATTGCTAAACCTCTTGCAAAAGCACACTGAAACTATCTGAGGTCTATCCCCACCTCCCCAGTACGTACTGATAATGATTTTTTTAAGCTCAGGTCCAAAGAGATGATAACTGTTAAAAAAAAACAAAAAACGTTAACCACTCAGACCAGGTGCAGTTTCTTGGAAGAAAAGAAGAAAAATAATTCCTCAGAGAGACACGGAGTGAATAAGAGTATTAAAGTGTGATCGCGAGTGAACCCAATCCAATCTGTCTGCCCTCCTTCGCCTACTGTCAACGATCCATACCCATCCACCCACTGATTTCCCATGAGCCGTCGGTTGATGGTGTGAATTCAACCAGTTCGGGCTCCTTTCTTTGGAGTTACCATTCATTACATAAACAAGCAAGTCGTATGAGCACACATACTGTACGCGAATACTAACATTAGCATACACTCCTCCACACGCGCACAGACTCGCTGTCCTCTGTGTCTTACATAACAGTTGTGTTTACAGCGATGGAGGATAGATGAGCTGCTTGTTAGGGGAAGACTTTCAGGCGACACGTTCAGCGCCCTCCAGGAATCAATCCAACGCTAACATCATTTTTTTCTTTTTTGCCTGAAAGATGTTTGTGTAGTGTGCATTTATGTTTACATTGTCAGCTTTGTCTAAATGCTCCAGAGTCTGCTGAGTGTCTAGTCTTTCATCACTGTGTTGTTGTAAGTGGGATGCAGTTCACCCTGGTTCACCTCTGGATCTGTGCTCACATGGCAGAGAACTAGAAACGCAGAAAGAGATGGATAAGCAGAGAAAATTTTTTTTTTCTATAACCTCATTCTCTTCTGTTTTAGATGCTGTGATCCACCACACCATTATATAGAGCGGGATCTTCTGCACGCACACTCATTCAGCAGAAATAGCAGAGTGGAAGCACTCAAGTAGCCCAGCAAGAACGTGAGAGCAAGCTCTGAAAATTGAGTTGAGGGGGGGTGGATAGTTCAGCAGCAGCCCTGCTGGATAGGCAGACTAAGAGAGCCTCCTTAAGAAAGTGTAGATGGTGTCAAGAGAAGTGAGGAATTACATTAGGGAGAGTTAGTGATTATAGTAGTGTAGCATAAGTGCTGCACTTGTCATGATCAAAGCTGCTATTAGTGCTCTCAGTGAGGATCAAATCAGGCTCATGAAACATGTAACATGAGTGCAAATGGAAGAACTGTCAAGTTGGAGAGAAAAAAAAAGGGTAAGAAATTAGAGAGTGGGAGGTATTTGACATTTTCTACTCATTTTTTTTTTTTTTTTTTTGGTGCTGTTTTTTGTCAGTGAGTGGGAAGGTGTAGGTTTGGGCCTTGCTTAAGGAGACTGTGCCAGGATATATGGCTGTTTTGGGATTAATGTATTCTCTGTCTGTCTCGGGGCAGTCACTCTAACAACCCTGCTTAGATGCGGCTTTACCATGCTCTTATGCCTGTATAACCTTTGGACTGACACTTTTTGATGAATTATCCCCTTGAGGTGCTGGGCACAAATACTTTCTCATCAATAACCCACATCCAGTTCTTCATTTTCTGAGCAGAATTTGTGGCAGCCCTGCTGCACCGAACATGGGTAAAAAGTTTCTGTAAGCTTGTTGAAAGACAAATGACACTCTTCACACTTTACGCATAGCTCATACGAGCACACACACGTTGATACAAACACACACACGCAGTACTTGCACAAATAGACAGTTTCACAGCTTCAGGCAAAGTCTCTTTGTGGATTCCCAATCAGCTGGACTGTGCCTAAATTGTGCTGAAGGTGACCTCTTGTCCTCCTGATGGCTGACAGCTATGGGACTGATCTGTCCCTGTTCTATTAGAACTGATTATATCATTTAGATACAGATGGGTTGTTTAACCCAGCAGCTGTCCTCATCAGACACACCAGACTGAGCCTCTTGGTTAATGGCTCTCGAGAAGCCATGAGGGGAACAGAGGCAGGCAATGAAGAGGAAACTCACAAATGAGAAACCTAGGCACCAGAATGGCAGAGTGGATAAAGTAGCTTTGTGGCAAAAAGAGGCTACAGATGTGTCTGTCCACATCAGCATAATCCACACAGGGAGCTATTTTGATTTCACTGTGGTCACTTACAAAAAAAGTTTTTACTCCACCGGCACACAGGGCATAGCAGTTCTTATTTTGTACCTGAATTAGTTATCTCCAGCTAATTTTAGATACATTCAACTCAGAGTCACAACCAAAGGGTTGGAGGTGAAAAATGAAGCCAACACTGGAGTGGAAAAAACTGCAGTTCTTCTAGGTTCCACTTGATGCTGGCTCCAAAAGAGAGTCGGTCCTCATAAGCGCCAGTGCTAAAATGCCCAACTTAACAGCATTACAAATCTTTTTTTAGGCCTCTATGGATAGCTTCCCTCCATCATAACAGCTTTGAGTGGGTGAATTTTTTTTTATAACTCATCCATGTCATCCATGCTGATGCTGGAGATTTTAAAATTTTGGAGCCTTAAACTGTGACATCACAGTCACTATGTCTTTATCCTGCCTTTGGTTACGCAAGAGTTATTAATGATTTGAATTTTTGTTTTTGACTAAGTTTAGTGTCAGTTAGTTTTCAGTGTGGGTTTGCTATTCTTAATGCAGCCGTTCATACAGACCGTGTAATTTTGCTGGACAAATTTGCAACATTTATTTCATAGACCAAGCACAATTTTTCCAGTTTTTTGGATCCAAACAACATGATCTGACCAATCAGACCACTGCATTTGGCAACAAGTGCACTCAGAGCTCAAAATGCACGTCAGTACTCTATATACAAAAAGTAAAATAATACTGTTTTATCTCTGACACCCAGCTACAGTCAATCAGTCTGAAATAATTTCTCTGCCTCCTCATATGTGGTCCCAAATCTGCCAACAGGAGCTCAAAATACCCCACTGACATCCTGAAATATCTACGAAGCATCCGTGATACAGCTTCAGCTCCTGGATCAAACCATGAAATTCATCCTCCTGCTGTCTCCCATGAAAATTTGGATGAATCTCCTAAAACATCAGGACCAGCTCATCATCGCTTGATGTTGACTTCATTTTTTTATTATTTGTGGAGGAATTTTCCAAAAAATCGTGCTACATACATATATATACATTACATTACATGACAAGTTTGGATATGAAAAATTTTGAATTTTGTGTTGATCTTTTGCAACTCACTTGGTGTGTAATGAAGTTTAGTTTTAAAAAAGATAATGATTTTTAGTTTTGAAAACCAGTATACAGTATGTATTACAATAAAAACAGAGCTGTTTGAGAGCAGTTGACTTACTGTCTTCCAGACATCCAGAGTCTCAATAAATATGTCCATTAAATCCTCATCAGCAAAGTTTTAATAACAAATTGTTTCAGACTAACAAATACTAAAACTAAGGACATTTCCTCTATATTTATGTTTTATTTTAGTTAGTTTTCCAAATTTACAAAAAAATTTCAGCATTTTTCCCCCCAAATAATTTAATTGTAGTTCAAAACTTTTTTCACATGCTATAAACCTACTGTGATATTCTTGGTTACAATGTCTGATTAATGATGCTACAACTCCATATTTTTTTCTTTTGTATTTCAAATTTAAGAACGCTTAAATTTGCATCTGCAAAATACAGTAAAACAGGTACTGTAGTTGTTAGTGTTAAACAGCTAAACAGGAGCGAAACATTTTTTTTCTATGTCACAAGGACAGAAGTGCAACTAAACAGAATTCCAAACAATGGCAATCATTTTTACTCCTGAGGCTGATGTATATTAGTATAGTGTAAACAGCTATCAACTTTTAAAATCTCAACCCAGCTCTCATAGAAGCAGAGACAACCTTTGCTGACTGCATCAAATACAGGCTCACTTAGGCCTTTTGCTTATGCGGTATATTGCCAATGTTACAGTAAATTGTTGCACCGGAGTCTCTTTGTTTACATCTTCACCCCCCATGAGATCAAGTGAGCTGGTGCGATGTCCTCTCTGGTGTGATAATCTTAATAATATGCTAAAATTGTGTAGTGTGTGTTTCACCCTTATTTTATATATCTATATAAGTAATGTATGAATATTGGAGGTTTGAGAGAGGAAAATCTGTAAAGTTTCTCCATATGTACATAATGCAGCCATATTTTAAAACTGGTCAAGATTTAAAAACTCAAATCAGTCATTAACGCAGCTTGTGGGATAGCAAAGTTTAGATAGGGTTTAGGATAGATATAAGAAGCAAGGATTTCCAGACGTG
Organism: Etia nguti; assembly: GCA_015106755.1. NCBI lineage: Eukaryota > Metazoa > Chordata > Actinopteri > Cichliformes > Cichlidae > Etia > Etia nguti. Next base: position 64,584 of record VUQG01034876.1, read on the forward strand.
TATTTCTTTTTAAATATTCGTGTGAGTAAAGTGATTTCCTAAAAACATACAGCAAACATAAAAGTACAGCTAGGTCACAGACTCAAAGGTAATTGGGCAGGTTTGTTTTTAAACTTAAGTTTTATATTTAATATCTGAAAAGCATGCTCTGTTGGGGGGAGATCAGCTGGCTGTCTTGTCCATTGAAAAATATCCCATTTCTTGGTCCTCAGAAACTCTGGGGTTGGTTTTTCAGTATGCTTTGGGTCATTTTCCATTCCTCTGTGTAACACCATCCATCAGTTTTGCAGCGTTTGGCTGAATCTGAGCAGAGTATAGCTCTGTATACTTCACAATTTATTCTACTACTTTTATCAGCAGTCAGATCATCAATAAACATTAGTGACCAGGTTCCACTGGCAGTCACTCATGTCCATGCCATAACATTGCCCCCACCATGTTTAATGTTGTGGTATGCCTTGAATCGTGAGCTATTTTTCTCCTTCTATGTATTTTTCTCTTCCCATCATTCTGGTACAACTTCCACTTGGTTTTATCTGTTCAAAGATTGTTTAAGTCTAATCTGGTCTTCTTGTTCTTAAGTGTAACCAGTGGTTCGCATCTTGTTCTTAAACCTCTGTATATCCACTCATGACAGCGTCTCTTCAGTGTAGATTTGGATAATGATGATAAGTTAGAAGGATTCATTCTTTTTTTAAGAATGCATTGTTCATTTTGCCACTCGTAAAGTTTTTCTCTCTCTGAATTTTACTTTTAGTTTTTTCAACCAGTGATTGGCTCCTACACTTGCATCAACATCTCTTTGAACCCCATATTAAGAGTTCCAGTGAACAGCTACCAAATGCAAGTGTTTTACTTTGAATCATCTCCAAAATGGTTGCACTTCCTGAACAGGTAATGAATTTTTTTTGCTAAATCATTCAAAGGTGAAAGTCTGTGACACAATAAATGTCACAAAGTCTAAGAACTTCTGGATCTAACTGTATTTATGGTTCTGTTATTTACCCATAACCAGGAAGCTACCCACCTGGCTTTGAAATGTAGAATACATGAACAAGGAAGGCACAGTTGGGCACTTTTGCCTGCTGCTTTGGGAAAAAGTGAGCAGGTGAGAGAGAAAGAGGCAAAGTGAAAAAGAAGGAGGTTTTTACAAACGATGTGCTTGAGTGAGTGTTCCTGCTATTAACTCTGAAATCGTTACTGCGACTACATGGATACTAATTTATTATAATTCAAAAATCTATAATTAAAAAAAGGAGGAAAAAAAAGAAACAAAAAAAAGAGTGAGTAGAGCAGTAAAACAGTGTCCTGAGTCAGCATCCCTGAAACTAGTTTTAGGTCAGAGAGTGGGGTGCTGTGAAATTGGGTGACCTCAAAACTGATAAATTTAATGAGATCAAAGTCATCCTGTATTTTAGTGTGACGACAAATTTTTTCACAGGCTCAACCTGCGGAAACGGCTCGCATTCGTCTTGTTTCGTCCAACCCTCCCTCTCCCTTCTTCCCCTCATTTGCTATGTTAGTTCATGCATGTGTACAACCCACGCTGACTTTTTCCCTAGCGACACCTTACTCCAGCAATAAGTAGCTCCTGTTCTCGCAAAAAAAAAAAAAAGGCTCCTCACTCAGCCTTTAGGAGCACATAATATCGATAAGACACATGCAGTTGTATTGTACTGGCGGTGATGTTGGTCTGGGGGAGGGATAAGAGCTCTCTCCTGTAGCAGTGAGAAGGCAGACTGAAAATGAAAGTGTAGACTTTCTCTCCTCCTCCTACACAGCCTGGCTCACAGGGGCTCCATCTCTCTGAGGCTCTCTGATCTTCGAGTCACAAAACACCTGCTGCCTGCCTTCACACAGGCATGGAGAGACAGGGGGGAAGAACAGCAGTCAAGCAGCCAAAAGGCTGGGTGTGACAGAGAGAGAAAGAGAGTCGGCTTCAGAAGAAATACACGGTGTAACATGCAAAATAAGAGGGAAGCAAGATGTGGCAAAGGTGGCGTAATCGCAAGAGTTTATCAGAGACCTTTTGTCACTCAGTGATGTTTAATACCTTAATGCAGGTGCAGGTAGCAGCATGTGACTCCACTCTTGCAATGTTTGGCTTGACTGACTGAGTGACTGACTGATTGGTGTCTTGCAATAAAACAAATGCAAACGGTAGAGGATCTTCTCTTAGGTTTATTTATGGCCTTTGTGGCCCAGCTATTCATTTTTTGCTTTATTACATTGCTTTATTTGTCACTCTTGTCTCCCATGGGTCTGTACCCTCTCCATCTTACAGTAGTAGGATCATTCCTGACTTTATCTAAGGGAATATGTGAGCTCCCAAAAGGTATAAACACTTGGACCAGTGGAAGAGAGTATGTTTATGTAATCATAGAGTAAGGTAGAGTGGAAGGAAGTTGTGTCTTCTATCTATTATTTATTGTTTTGTTTCTGTTTCATCTGAACCACAGCAAAAACCAAGATTAGCTTTTGACAAATGTAGCTGTGTTTTGATTCCTGTATGATGCTATTCTTTTTCTTATGGCACATCAGCATGTCCTCTCATGACCTTTCAACCTCTTTTACCATCACTGAACTGATGCAGATTTACAGATTAAGCTGATGCCCAGAGCAGGGAGCATAGCAAAAGTCTAATTCCTAAATCAGAAGCTGCTGCTTTGCTGTAGGTTGATGTAGAAAAATATCTCAGCTGCAGTTAACCTCTGACTTTGCCTTTGCAATGGTTCAGTTACAGGGCGTCTGCGTTTTCAGAAGGCGAGATGATTAACTGCTTAAAAAAGCAGACAGGCAGTAAATTGATGGGAGACATTGATCTAATAGATAATAAGCTGTAAAATGTCTTTAGTTTCATGCGTGCATTTGTTGAGATTAGATTAGAGAAGTGTTGAATGTTTGCATTTTTGTCTGTTATCATCCCCAAAACTGAAATACAGAATGAATGTAATGATTATTTTTATATGATTTAACTATATATAATATAATGTATTTGACATGCAGTAGCTGTGCGTATGCTCGACCATGTCTGTGAGTTTACTGAGCTCTGTCTGCCCTCTACTGGTCAACACTGTAAAGTACAAGCATCTTAATTAAATAATGTGTTTCTTCTAGTGCTAAATTTAATTTGTGGCTATTTTTAAATGATTGTGTATATATTACCAAAATATCATATCTAAAAAAAAAAAAAAATGTTTGTGCAGTGGTACATCGATCAGAATGTTATTTCTGTATATTTTAATAGTTTTTATTTTTTGTTGTTGTTATCTTTATCACAGCCTTTGCTCCAAAGCTGGTGTAGTGCCTTTCCTTATGTAGTTTAGTTCAATGAAAGTGCCTCTCACATAATTAAAAAAGGGGCTCAGATCCGGGATATCGAAGCCATTTAAATTATGTCGGGGCAACTCAGCCTTGACATGCCTACAGACACACGAGCAAATATTTGCTCATGCACACAGGAATAATTATTTTACTATCAATATTTCTTATCTTTAAAACAGCTTTTAATGAATATTCATTAGTGATCAAATTAAAGTGTTCTACCGTGGTATTTCTCTTCCAGCTGGAAGAGCCATGCATCATTAGTTACTTAAAGTGTTTCCCTTTCATTAATAGCCTCTCTTCCTCTCTGGTCTTCATTAAACCTAGTTGATGTGTGTATGGGTTTGTGAAGTTTTGAAGTTTCTTCTCCCATGTGCCCGCCTTCTCAGTCCATCTGTTTGCCCTGAGGGCTGATGGGTGCTCTTTGTGCTGTGGCTGTGCAGTTTTCCGCCTGCAGATGTCAGCAACACCACGATGATTATGTTCTGGTGTTTACTCTGCAACAGGACAGCCAAATTCTGCACTATTGAAGCATTTGTTAAGGAAACCTGAGCACTAGCTCAGTAAACAGATAACAGTGTTCATTGAAACTGCAAACATTAGAGACACATAAAAAATGTTGTTTTATTCTATTCGTTTCATTTAGTTGTGGCATATTTATAGCATGTATGCATGTTTGTGTATATGTGCAGCACGCAACACCCACACATTTTTGGCACTTGACCGATTTTTATTTTTTTAAATGTTTTAGGAACTCTGCCATTGACTATCTTCACCTGCTGTACAATCATATGATAGTTACCAGCTGACACAGGGATACAAATTGTTTTTACCCTATGAGTGTATGTCAGTTGTTCTTTGGCAGGTTTTGTCAGTGTTGATTTTGTCAGTATGACAGTATAACAACTGTTCAAGACAAAGTCACAAGTTGAGTTTAAAGATGGTCACATTCTGACCTGAGAGGACTAAATCTTGTATAAAGTAGTAATAAGTACTCTGAAAACAACAATCTGGTGTGTTCCCATCTCCAGATGGGCTCTATTTTAGTAGATATTTATGGATGACAGCTTCTTATAATCATAGATTAGTGAGTTTCATGTATGTAGTGTGTGTGTATACGTGTGTGTATGTGTGTGTGTGTGTATACGTATGTGTATGTGTGTGTGTGTGTATACGTATGTATATACATATGTATGTATACGTATGCATGTATACGTATATACGTGTTATTAGGCAGTTGCATTGTTTAATACCCAGGAGATCGTTTGAATAAGGTGAGCTGAGCTTGGATTGGGGTCCTCGGGAGAACATCTGTGTTAATGTTTTGATAACACTCAAAGCAATAGAGGATGTAGTAGTTTGATATATAAGTACTCAAACCAAGCATTGAGGAAAGAATGTGAATGGACAGTTAGGGTGAGGACAGTGAAGGTGATGAGAGTGACAGTGAGTAAGAGTAGACCCCAGAATCAGCTTTGAAGAACAGTTAGGAGATCAGGGATCAGTCGAGGGTCAGACATATGTGAGCAATAGTGTGTGTATGTACATGATGATGTGTGCACAGGCCATCAGGAGTTGGAAGAGGACAGAAACACAAGTATATTAAAGTATATTAAAATAATTAACTACATGTTTGTTAAATGACATTATATGGAAAACTGTGAGATTTTGGTATCCTTGTAGTGCACTATTGCCTTGAGGCAATAAACCAGTTTCTGGTAAGGACAGGTGAGGGGTACAAATTTGTTGACTGTTACATCAACAGGGACACACAAGCTCTCAAAAAATAGTGTGAAATATTTTTTAATCTAAAATTCCTGCCACAGAGGGATAATAATAAAACCATATAAAAATATTTGCAGGCTAGTCCTACTTAAATCAAGAGTGTGTGATATTTGAAGGTTTGCTTGAGTTGCTCTCCTTCCTGTGGTCTCTGCTTTCCTTTGCTGTGGCTTATCTGAGGTAAACTTTCAATTATAGATTAAAGTATGATTAAAGTATTATTATTTAAAGCTTCTATATGTGTGCATATTGACCCTTTCCCAAATGACTCTCACCAACTTGTACTTCACTGTGGATTGTCATTCTGCATTAAGTCATTTTTGCAGCCCTTGAGAGTCCTCACAGCATATTAAAGGGGAGGGTATAAATAAACAGGCTGTAGGATGCAGTCACTACTCTATAAGGAAATAACATTCATCTCCATGGATACGAATTATTTTGTAGCTCATTTAACTGTTCTGCATTATATACTGTTTAACCTTAAACCATCTGGGCAGTTTTGTATCACATAATATTAGTTTCTAGCTATTTGCATGTGTATCCATCATAATCTGCTTTGATTACCAAGCAGAATAAGCTGCCGTGTATTCAGCAATCTGAGGATGATTTGATATGAAGGATGCATTTCGATATGCTTGTTCATAAATCCATTTACATCTTTAATACAGCGTCAGCCTCGAGCCTGGAGGCTGGACACACAGAATTCTGGGAAGATGGGGTTCTACAAACCTGAAGGACTGGATGTGTGTCTGGGATTGTGTGTGTGTGTCTGTGAAAACTTCCCTGCTTTTTTGTTTGTATTTAAGCCTTAACCACACATCCCTGAAGATAAGTGTTTCCACCTGTGCCTCTTTCTTTCTCCTCCCTCTCTTCCCACTCCCTCTCTCTTTCTCCTCTCCTTCCCTCCACCGTCACATGTCCTCAGTGAATAGAGTGTTGAGTGGATTTCACCAGCTGGTGCCTTTGCCTGCCACATAAATAGTGTTAAAAACAAATGCATGTGAGAATGTGTACGTGCGTGCGTGTGTGTGTCTTTGCCAGATACTTGAGTGTCAGTGTCACATCTGCCCTCCAACATTCCTGTGTGCCTTTGTGCTCATGTGGAAGCCTGCACAGACTGCTGCACCAATTCCAAATCTGTGGAAAATCATTATGTTGTCACTTGTGACACACACACACACACACACACACACACACACACACACACACACACACATTCAAAAAGTCTGCATAGCATTTTTCTTAGAGTGTTTTATATTATTCACTATGAAGGTAAATACAATAGTTTTTAAGTTTTGAGTGTATAAACAGAAAGGATGTGAAAGGATGAGGTCAGTCACACAGTTATGTAGATTCTCCTACTGACAGTTCATTCAAATGAACATCTAGCCTAGATCTGTAGCTTCATCAATAGGTTAAGTGCAGTAACTCTGCATGCTGCTGAACTCATCTTTCTTCTTACGTCTCTGACCCCTCTATCTGTCTGCCACAATGTTCTTTCGTTGTCTGCCGATTCTTATATTTTATGGTTTATGGTTAGAAACTGCTTTTTTGTCTTTGCAAGAATATAATTAAGAGTTACTGGAATTTGACTGAAGCTGATAGTTGGGCCAGCAGTGTGAAGTGTTGTTCTTTGTTTGTGTTGATTTTTTATGGTAATAGTTGCTAATGGACTGTTGCCGGTGTTTGGCTATGCTGCTTTCACACCCTGGACATCTTGGTGCTGGTGGTGACTCAGAGTCCTGGAAGTAAACACTTGAAAAAAAATAGATGCAAAAAGGCACATGTACATGCGCTGAGAGCAGGCGGCTGAGTCTTGGCACAAACGCTGGACACATGTCACGGGATTTAAATGAACAATGGATGTAGAACTCTTATACTGGAGCAGCCTCACCCTTCCTCCTACTTCTTTTTATCACCTTCTTTATATCCCTAATAGAAAATCTTTATCTTCCTGTTGGATATTAGGCTTATATACAGTAGATATTGCGAAATTTTACTGCTGCTCAACTGATGGGGCCCTCAGTGTTGCAGAGAAGCCTCTATACATTTTCAATAAAGCTGTCAGGTGCAAGCAGAGAGCCTGACAGGCTGTACATCACCCCTGCTGTCAATGCTGGAGATAAAAGCTTTTGGTGTAGGACTAACTGAAGCTTTTCTATAAGAACCACGGATCCCGAAATGAGATTACGACAGAAGGTAAATTACCTTTTAATGTTTAGTTTTTGTCACAGCCAAGGTGAAAATCTGAGAAAAAGTTAGATGATGTACATGATCCTTTCACACAAAGTTTTTTTTTTTTTTTTTTTTTTCAGAAGCTGAGCTGTAAATTTAAAGCCAAGATAGCAAACCACATAGTGCAGCAGCGCATGTGTGACCACTATATTTCCTTTATTTTCAATTTTCCTAAAGTTTATAAATAAGAGCAATCTAACATGTTACTTCTCCTCCACAGTGAAACTAATAAGCACAAAACTTTCTATGTCAAACTCTGTTTGATTGATTTAAAGGCAACAATATCGATGAATCCTGTATATTGGTAAACAGCCCATTAATGCTCTCCAAAATGTCACTGCTTCTATCAACTCCTGATTTGTCATGCAGCTCTACTTCACAATTTCAGACAAATTCATGTTAGGGATTGAGTGTGAATGGTAGCTACAATTTTCTATATTCCAGTAACTAAAATACTGAGAACAGGAAATAGGATTTGTGAATGACTCAACAAAAGATCAATTCATTATCCTCCTGAGACCTGAGCTCTTGTTTGGGATGCATACTTGAGATTAGTTGGATGTAATCACCTTGGAAAACAAAGCTATTTTTCTTTGTAAAAGTATGTCCTCATATAAGAACAATAGGTTTATTTTACAGCACAACACAATAAAGTTGATGTTGTTTTTTTAACAAAGCATTAAAGACTTTTTGCAGCAAAATGAAAGACATAAAGCCCAGAAGGTTGAAAAATTCTCACTTTGATTGGGTCAGCGATTAAATCAGATTACAAACATAAATGCTGTCCTTGTGCCTGACTGATGGTATCTATTAAAGGTAACCATCTGGAGTATTTAACCTCTACTACTGCGATGGAGAAGTTTTACTATGATTGTCTGCCCAGTGTCAACAGGTGGTGATAACAAGCCAAGAAACATAGCAATGTGCCAGCAAAGGCAGAAAAAAGGCTCACTTGCTTACAAGTAAACATGGATGTTAACGTGTAGGATTATAAGGATATGCATAATCTGTTGTAGAAATTAACATTGAATGAAGTACATTAGTTTTGTTTGTTTGTTTACAAGAAAATGACACAGGGTACTTTAATGCACGCACGTTTTATTCTGCTTTTAAAGCCTTTCCATTTTGAATTTATTTTATTTTACTTTCAGTATCTTTCACATTATTTATGCTCTTCCTTAGAACTGCCTGAAGTTATTGTACTCTTTGCCTTACTTTAAAATTCCAGACATATGAATCATAATTAGTCTCTTTTTCTTCCTTCCTTCATCCCTTGACAGAAAAGCTGGCTTTATTAAACTTTAACCGGTCATTATCAGATCATGCAACCCTGAATGTGTATGTGTCTATGTATGTGTATGTGCGACGGGAGATGGTGTGTTACATCGAGCAATTAATGTTTAATTCTTCATGCTACACTGATCACTCAATCTGTCGCTTCAGTTCTTCTTTAACTTTTAGGCTAAACTACGTGTATGAGAGGCTGCTTTCTTTCTCCTAGAATCTAGCCGGCTCTATTATTTATAGGATTAGAGAGAGGAGCAGTGTGCGTGAAAGCCCGGGTTTTTGTCCACATTGTGAGTCTTGATCATCACATGCCTGCCTGTTTATATCTAAGCCAAAAAAGATCATCATCATCTTAATCCTGCTGACCATCATTTGCTTCAGATACAATAAACTATCTGAAGATTATCTTCCTGGGTTTTTTCCATGGGAAATCAGTGAGTGTTGCTCACCTGACCCCCTCAGAATCAGCTGATCTACTCAGACAACAACTTTAGTCTATCCAGTGAAGCTATGCAAAATTTGACCTTCATATAATGAAAACTGTCTGAGTTCCAGGCCTTCAAAATACATAGGGGTGGACCAAAACTTTGCACATAGTCATTTTCACTCATAACTTCTAAAGTACTGGAGATTGTGTGGAGACACACAATTTTCAGGGCTTGCAAAACACACTTAAGCTCTGTTTAAAAAACAAAACAAACTCTCCCCACAGTAGCAGAATCAAGCACTGATACCTCAGATGTTTTATCTGTTTTCTAAAAATTAGATGTTAACATGTTAACATTTTCACAATTTTACAACCAGAATTTCTTTAGTTACTTTAGCTGTTGTCAATACTTTATTCGTGTTTGGTTTCTTCATTTGCTTCTGAAGCTATAGACTTAAGTATGGATCACTTAATGCTTCACAACCAGTGATGGGTTTGATACTCATAAAGTAATGTTTTACACATTACTTGTTACTTTTATTAAGAGCAACACTGCCCGTTACTTAATTATGCTCCTGAGAAAGTAATTTGTTACATTACTTGCTGCATTGCTTCTGCATTACTCCATACATGAGTTGAATTGCATTTCATACAATTACCAGTTAACAATAAAAACATGAGGCTACAGTCCAACATGGCAACACAAACCCACATCCTAATGAAGAGCACAAATGCGATCTTCCTTTAAGTATTTACGTACATAAATGATAACCTGTCCAAAGACTTGAAAATGATCACCACAGTGATTCTGATTATGAAATATGTACAGGTAGAAATAACTACAGGGCTACAAGCCTGACTGCTGAACACTGCCTCTGTTACCTGTTGAAGATCCTGCTCTGGTGGGCTGGGGTTGGCATACACTCTTAACTCTTTAACTGGGTTCTTCACTAGCTTTGTGTTAGCATGCTATCTGTGCAGATGCTTGCAAAGAGTCAGTGTTGTGTTAGAAGTATAAAGGCCATTACAAACTGAAGATGTTTCAAGAAAGCTGAAACCCCTAATTTTTTATTAGATCCAAACGTGTGTAACTCTATATACTCACTGAATGCATTGCCTTTTCACAGAAGATTTGTCCTCAAAAATTGCACTGCGGAGAAAATAAAGTCAATTTCAAGCAATGATGAGCTCTGTTTAAATGATGTTTCTAAACAAGAAAAGGAATTAACTGATATTCTGAGTTCATCCAATCTTCACATAAGGAAGCAGCAGGGAGAATTTCATTGTTTGATACAGGGGTTGAAGCTGTCTCATGGCCGCTTCATACATATTTTAGGATGTCATTTGGGCATTTTTAGCTCTTTTTGGTAAAGTTGGGACCAAATCTGAGGTGGCACGAAAACAATTTTAGAGCGAGCCAGTTGACCTAGCTGTGTGTCTGAGGCAAAATTGTATTATTTTACTATTTCTATATTCAGTACTGGTGCACATTTTGAGCTACAGCACACTTGTTACCAAATGCAGTGGTCAGATCTGTTTATTCGGATCTGAAAAGTCTAAAAGAAAAAAAAAAGAGCAAGCTTGGTTCGAAAAATATTAATGCTGCAAATTTGCCCTGCAAAATTACGTGGTTGCTGTGAACGGCTGCATTACAAGTGAGTCTGAAAAATGTTTTTAACAGATGAAATATTTACATGGATGGATTTTTATGTGTCCAGTGTGTAAAGACCTTAATTCAGTTGTTTCTTCCTTGGACAAGGTTTGCACTTTACCATCGCACAGACGGCTCTATTTTCCTCCTCTCTGAATTCAAACTTGTAGCTGATTGTAGTGTAAGTGTGAAGGAAGCAATGCATTTTTTTTTCTTTCAGCCTGCTCATCATGCAGATAACTGAAGAAACTTTGAAGTTTCAAGTAAAAACATAACTGTAACTGTAAACTGACTGAATTTTGCATAGTGATGTGTTACTTCAGCACGGGTTATACCCAACACTGTTCATACAACACAGATTTACTTGTACTTGAGATTTCCATCAGTAATGGGGGACATCTAAAAGCTGACGTGTACCGTAAACCTACACATACGGATCAGTATTTAAGGTTTGACTCTCATCATCCACTGGAGCACAAACTGGGTGTCATTAGGACGCTACATCACAGAGCGAACACCATCCCCACTGACACAGCGGCCAGGGAGGCAGAAGAACAGCACATCAAGAAGGCCCTGAGTAAATGTGGTTATCCCAGCTGGACTTTTGTCAAAGCTGGAAAGGCACCTAAAGAAAGCTCCAGCCGATCCAGGAGAGAAGGACAACCGCTGCCCAAGCGAAAACCTGTAGTGATCCCATATGTGTCAGGAGTATCGGAGCAGTTGAGACGCATTTTTTCTAAACACCGGGTCTCTGTGGCTTTTAAACCC
>VUQG01034878.1:10375-28673 GCA_015106755.1 Etia nguti
GAGGGGGAGGAGGAAGATGGAGGTGAAAGGGCGTGTGCAGCAGGTGGCAGAAAAGATGAGTGCAGTTGGTCGGAAGATGTGTGACCAAGGCAGCTGAAGCGAGACAGAGACTTTGGAAAGGGAGAATATTTTGGGGGGTTTGTGTGTTTTGAAAAGTAGATGTAGTTTGGTGACAGAGAGCATTTTGGACACTTTTTAGACGTGAATAGGCTGAGGGAAAAGGGTATTTTCTTTGTAAAAGCTCCCTCAGTCTCTGTGGCTTCATACCTGCTACTTTTCTAGTGAGGCTTTCTTCAGCTGAAAGTTTCAGGACTATCATAGGAGCACAGAGGGCGAGAGTGTCAGGGAACGTGTAAGAATAGCACAAGCTCAGGCATTCAGTAGCTGGAACCAATACTCTTGCTGTACATGAGCGTGCTACCTTTTAAAGTGTGGCAGCATGCTCGACATGTACAGTAGATCTTTCTTTATTTTAAGAGCGAATAGGCAGGACTTGGTGTTGGAGATTTAAATGAACTTGCTGTCCATTTTGTTGCTGTGAGGAGTGGCTGAGGATACTGAGGATGTTGTAAGTGGACAGGTAAAATTGAACACAACCATAAAATATCAGCTCTTTTATCAGCTCTTGTTTCCCTTCATTTTGTCAGCTCATGGAATCACCCTCCAGTGCTTGGTGTGAGCATAACATGAAGATAGTAAAATGTCACCATGTGGGCAGAATTATGGATGATGATGGGCGGTGCTGACATGCCACAGAGAAACAGAGGTTGATGCATGGCTACCTAATCGGTGGATTTGTGACTGGAGAAATTCTCCTGAGTGCTTTGGCATGACTGAGATTCAAAACGCAGCGTAAATTATTCTGGTTATTTAGTTATATTCCTGTTTTTTTAGCCATGTAAGGCTCTGTGTGGTGTTTCTAAGTGACAAATAAAGACTTTGAATGCTGTTGCGTAAGGCCAAGAAGGGTCAGAACCTCTTTTCTCAGCGTTCTTCAAATAGCTCAATGTAGTCACATGGGGATCGGTGAGGGGAGCTGCAGCACATGGGGCTGGAATTGGAGACCTGGTCTGGTGCGGGGGAGAACCCAACGTCTATAGTCTTAAGGTGAAGACATCAAAGTCTCGAGGAATGCACGAAAAATATTCCAAGATCAGATATTTAGACTTTTGATTCCATGAAGGCCTCTTTATAGCATAATTTGTTCACTAAGGTCAAGAATTAATAAAACTATTCATAAAATATTTGTTTTATTCCAGATGTTTTCAGTGTGGTTCAGTCTTGTCTGAATGTGCTATAAAATCTCTCATTTACAAAGCAGAACTGACGACAATTTTCAAATTTTAAATCCAAGCCAATGCAGACTTGATTCATCTTGATAGACTCTTAAGCCCCCCCCCAGGTGTAACAAATGTTTTACAGGGATAAATATATCGATTGCATCCCTTCACTGCCACGACCTGTCTATGTGCCAGCAGATGGGACAACGGTCTATTTGGAGCGAAGCTCACAGCACTGTCAACACAACCTACCAGCAGCTGAATACACATTAGTCATATCACAACCATGAGGTTTTCAGTTTCAGTGGTATGAAGGACTGAACCAGAAACCTGAAGTGAGAGCCTCACAGCAGGAAGGTAGCTCAGTGTATGAAGCAGCAGTGCCACCTACTGAGAGTCTGAAACACTGCACATGCGCACACTGACATGCAGTTAGGTCCATGAACATGAGGAGAATTACATCTTTTTTTTCCTGTAATTTTGCCTTTTGTCAAACAGTGGATCTTAAATCTGACTTTCGATATGTGATTGAAGTGCAGACTGTCAGGTCGAATTGAAGGTATTGTATTAACTGTTTAGGAATTACTGCCATTTTGCACAAAGTAATTGGACAATTGAGTTTTTTCATGACAAATTTAGCTGATAAAACATCTGGATTTTTTCCCCAAGTGTTAACAATACAGAGGCTGTTCACCTGAACTCTCAATATGAGGTGAAGGGATGTCAATGCAAATGAAGGAGGTCATCATTAACCAAAATAAACCTATCAGAGAGACTTTAGCAGTGGTCAAATCACTGATCTGATTCCTTCTTATAAAGAATAAATGCACTTCTCAGCTCAGCAACACCAAAAGCCCTGAGAGGTACCTATAGTGGATAACTACAGAATTCTTTCCCCTGGTTAAGAAACTGTTTTACAACATCCAACTAAATCCACCAAAGGAAGTCATACAGTGGGAAAAAATAGGAGGGTCAGATTCTATTTTTTTCAGAAAACATCTAAAATAGATAATAACAAAAAAAATCTCTGGGCAAATGACACCAAGATTAAGTTGTACCAGAATAATGGTAGGAGAGGAACACCTCATGATCAGAAGCAAACTACATTATCTGTTAAATACAGGGGAGCCAGTGCTGTAGCAAAAAAATAAATAAATTAAAAAATCAAGGACTTTATAAGATGTCTTTAATTTCTAATCATCTATGTTTATTTAAAAAGGACAATGCATATGAATTAACATGAGCCATTGAATTCATCATGTAAATGTGCCACATTTAGCCACACAGGCTAATTTTCATCTGGAGTCACTGGCAGTCGGATGGGCACATTAAATTAATCAGCAAAACCAGACATACAGAGAGACATGTGAGCCTAAAAAAAAATCGTATTAAAGATCAAACATTAAAATCACTTTTATAAACTCACAAAGACAAAAACACATTAGCATCAATACATTTCATGACATGTTTGATAATCCAATAACCACTATTTTATGGATTTAGATGATAAGTAAAGAATGTTGTGTTCCTTATTTCTGTGGATATTATATTGCAAGTTAGTGCAATACTTTTATTAAACTCCTTGAATTAAAGATGAAAATGTAACTGTCCAGATACTTATGGTCCTGACTGTAAGATGGGTGAGCAAATGTGGTATAATGAAAGAGAATGGCAGAGCAGCTGGGACTGCTTGATTCATCATCACATGGTTATTGCTGGAACTGTAGAGGAAAGTTAATTGAAAAGTGGGAGTGTAACAGCTTCTTTGTAAACTGTTTAAACAAGTTTAAATACTAGTGTGATGACCCTGCTCACTCAACTCTCTCGGTTTGTGTTGGAGGTGGGCAGCCTGTGTGATGCAGGGCTTCAGAGGAAGCACACCAGTCACCACGCGGCTGACTGTTTGAAATATGTTCCCTCTCTCCTCTGCAGCAGCTAAGCAAGTGGTTTTGTTTAGGTTTGTTTCTGGGAGCCAATAGATTATAGATTATAGATTTAGTTACTGAACATTTCTATTCAGTTTGTTCTCATTAAAAACATTTTAGTTCTGTTAAACTCCTTTATCTGTGTGGTCTCCCAATTTTGTCTTAACTTTCAGCTTTCAGGTCTTTCTTCCGTGGAACCAGCTCTCAGTTTGGATTCGGGGGACAGACAACCTCTCTACTTTTAAGATCAGGCTTAAAACCTTCCTTTTTAACAGAGCTTACAGTTAGGACTGGATAAGGTGACCCTGAATCTTCTCTTAGTTACACTGCAATAGGCCTAGGCTGCTGGGGGCTTCCCATGGGGCGTTGTTTCTTCTTCACTCATATGTGTATAAACCATACTTTAATCATTAGTTATCTTTACTCTCGGGCTCTTATTCACAGCATGTCTTTTGTCCAGTCTTTCTCCCCTTATCCCAAACCTTCTATCTGTATTATTTTAGGGACCTTACAATATAAAGCACCTTGGGGTGAATTTTAAGGTAACTTGGTTCTATGTAAATAAAATGTAATCGCACTGAACTTTGATCCTGTTCATGGCACTAGTAACAATGTATGTTAACAAATCACTTACAAAAAATTCACCCCCCCATCACACACAGAGCAACTTATGAATATTTCACTTTATTTATCTTTACATAGAAGTATGACAATTTATTAACCACAGAATCATTAGAAATCCACCATGTGTCCTTTTGGTCATATTTGTATCTTGTTATATACAAGTTGGAAAAAGAAACTGAGTTGCGTGAGCACATAGATCTACTATCAGCTTTTAAGGACGTTTAGCATTTACTTCAGTGTGGAGTGAATTTAATCTTCAGCTTCTTCGGTTTGGCAAAAAGAGATTCAAGGCATCTTTTCAAGTAACTTAGCTCTAAAATGTGGAATAACATGTCGCAACTACATGAAACTCTAATGTGATTTGAGTAAAAATGATTTCCTTCTAAAGTGAAAAATTAAGATAAAGAAGAAAAGTGTCCACAATAAACCATCTTGTGATGAATATACTTAACACAAAGAACACACAGATAAAATCCTGCTGACTTATAGTCTACACGCTGCACTGAATAAAAATAATATCTCCAAAACAACACACACACACAGAAATTACTGTTGCAGTATTTGAGCAATTACTCATACACTGTTCCAAATGGTTAATTAGTTCATAATTAATATGTAATATTAATGTCTGTGTAAGTTATAACATTATAATCTGCAAGTTCTTCATGTTGCCCGTTTTCACTCACTCAGTAAAATATAAATGAGTTTAGTCCTTAGTGCAGACTTGTAATCAGTAACGTTCCCAGCTACTCGTTACAAAGGTTAACTGGGCTCTACAGCTAAATAAAAAGGAGCTGTTTCTGATAGAGAAACAGGGAAATTGGCCTCAGGACTTTTAAATGTCTGGGTTAAAAATTAAGGAATATCCTCTCAAACAGAATCTCAGTGAGACGTGAAGAGGGCATTTGTGAACCTAATATTTATACAGGAGAGTCATCGCTTCTTAGTCTGCCTCTCTATGGAACATATAAGATTCAGCATTGTGGCTACATGTAGGTGGTTACATGTTTATAGAGAATTTAAAGCCAGCCAAGTACACATCCAGTAAACACCAGGCTGTGCACAGAGCACGGAGGAGATGGTCGTGCGACATACGCAGTTTTAAGCAGCATGTACTCACCTGTGCTCGCATGTTTTGTAAATAACCCTAAATACTTTTATTTAGATCCTTGCACCTTATTTTGGCGCTTATCGCCTTTATCTACTATCAGCTTCCTGTTTAAGTTTTGAAGCTATTATTTTGAAGGGACGACTTTCTGTAAAAACTGTTGTCGGCCCAATTTGGCGGTAATTGGGGGAGTTTGAAGGGGGATGTTGTAACGGAGCCAATGGAAATTTATTTTGTCATTAGCAGCCCCCTTGACAGAGGCACAAGGTATGTTCATGGCCTGGATAAGGACATGTTTAGATGTTTTGTGTGGCAGAGGCTACATTTGTTAAATTTTATGTAGAAGCTTACAATCTTAAACCTTACAACATAAAGTAAGAGTGTGGATTTTAAACTTACACGCTGCTTTTGTGTACATCCTCAGCGCTTACGGTGAGATTGACGGTTTACTGCCATTTAACCTCAGCGGCGGATCTAGAAGGGTGTCATGGGGTGGCATGTGCCACCCTAAAATGATCTCTTGTCACCCCTAGTGTCACCCTTGTTTTGCATATGACAGTGTTGTTTATTAAAATAAGATAGCATTAAAACTTTGAGCGTAGTTACAGTTAACAGTGAATATAAATTCTACAAATGAATATATTGCATAGTGTAACCCCCTCTCCACCATCTTGTTTTCAGTAGCAACCGATGCCTATGATTGTGCCAGAGAACATTTTGAACAGCACCAGTAAATCCAGAGTTATGATAGAAAATATATATAAGCCATGCTTTTTTCTAAATAATATTGTCACCTTTTCTTTTTTGTTTTTTTAAAAAGCATTTTCTAAGGACAGCATGAAAACAGAAAAAAAAAAAAGAAAAAAAAAAGCCACCTCTTTCCTATCGGTGGAAAAATGTCCATGTCGACCAACAAAAAAACAAAAAAACGTCAATACGTGCGATTTGGTTCTTTGGAAAGAGGGGAAATTTTTGGGAGTGACGGCAGAGAGACAGAGCGAGCGAGCCAGAGAGAGAGAGAGAGAGAGAGAGAGCAAGTTTTTAGATGTGGGAGATTTGTGATGTTTAGCGTGGAGTGTGTAGTTAGTATGTTGTGTAGTCGTTGGTTTTTTTTGTGTGTCAGTGAGGGTACTAATGAATGTCACAAAGGCACATTGCAATGTAAACACTGTCACCAGGTAGAAAACCAGAGGAGTGATACACCTCCTGTTGTCAGGCCTGCAGGTTTATCCCTGTGTTCTCCTCTGTCTTGTGGCGGACAAACAAATTTCTTTCAAAAATGATTTGTGGGGCATCTTTAAAGGTGCAATGCTGTTTTCTGCTTTTTCAAATTAAAAGGTTACACAGTGCAGATGAGAGTGTATCTCTCTGAAGACGATATAAGACGATGAAAATGTGGATTTCAGACAGTGAGATAGACGTTTTGATGTTACGCAGACCCGCATGGACGCTATTGACTTGACTCCAGTGTCCTTCCTCCTTGAGAGCAGCAGCTCTCCAAACATAAAAGTGTCTGTTCAGCAGCCTCAGTCAGCTTTACCCTGCATCTGAACTCATTTTTATTACATTTGACAAACAAAGACAGTAGAGTTCATCAGTTTCAAGGCTGTCAGTTAAATCCTGAAAACAAAAAGCTAAAGTGTAACTGAACGTAATAAATGTCTTAGAGAACCAGTCCCACCATGAATATGATTCACAGGGACTCTTGTTGAGATAAATATTTTAACATATATAGCACCTTAGCTGTTATTTTTAGGCCAAAACTGATATTTTTCATGACAAATGTGCATACATTAATGTAAATGTGCTAAAATAGTGTTCAGTCCTGTAGATTCTAATGTGACAGTAAAAGGCTTCAAGTCTTTATAAAAATAAAAATAAAAATCAGCAGTAGAGACACAAAAGCAAATATACATTTAGCAGAGTTGTATAAATCAAACTAGACTGTTTTGGAAGAAGAGGATCAGACAGTCTCACATTTAAATTCTTCAAATTCCTCTTGAACGTCTGAATGATAGAAAACAGGATTTTAGCTTTTCCCCTAAAACTGGTTTTAAGTCACAGCTGGCAGTACGCCATCTGTGTGAGGAGTTCTAAATTTTAATCACACTTTCTGTTTCCAGGGTAAAAATCAGACATTTTCAGAAAGTATTGACTGACCCACATTTCAGTTATCAACTCTTCATGTTCAGCAATAAGACAGAAAGTAAAGTCTAAGCCCTAAAGAAAAACCTCTCTTTTGTTTATTTATTTTTTGTTTTTTCCAGTGGCTTCCCCTCACTGGAGCTCAAAGGTTATCACAGCCAACGATCTCACCTCCTGATTTCTCTGTCATTTACGCATCTGTGCTCCCTGCCCTGTGAGATAAGTTCTTGCTGCTGCTCTTCCTGCAAAAACGCTTGTTTCTCCATCAGCTTCCTGAAGAGTCCCTCCCTGTTTCCAAGCAGCTCTGTGGGCTGACCACACTCAGCTATGTGCTGCTTGTCCAGCACAGCAACGGTGTTGGCGTTCTTAATCGTAGAAAGACGGTGAGCGATGATCATGACTGTCCTCCCTGTTGAAAGGACGAGAACAGCACAAAGGTAAAATTAAAATACAAGTTTGGTTACGCTTGTGATGCAACATGAAAGGTAGAGAAAGCAAAGCAAATTGTACCTTCCATCAGACGCTCCAAAGCCTCCTGGACAAGAGACTCATTTTCAGCATCCAGCGCACTACAGAAAGATGATTGTTTAGATTTTTTTTTTTTAAACAAATTAATGTCAGACGTAGATTATTTTATTCTGCATTTATGCTCAAATTAGTGAATAATGAAAACTGGATTAACATTGTCAAAATAATATGAGGTCTATTACAAGAACTAATTCTTTAATGATGTCTCCATCTTACCTGGTAGCCTCATCCAAAAGCAGGATCTTTGGATTCTGGGGAAAGAAAATTATTTAAAGACACCAATTCTGGTTATAAAGTAAAAGCCTGGTAATTTTAAACCTCATTCAGTGAATATACTGATTAGATACAGAGACACTGTTTTGAATGACATTTAATATTAGAGTGGATTAGGGTGGTTAGTGGATAAGAAAAGTAACAAATGTTTTCATAAAAGTTGTGTTCAAGCAGTAAAACAAACATAGTGTATTTACCTTGATCAGAGCTCTGGCTATGGCTATTCTCTGCTTCTGACCACCTGAAAACCACCAACACACACAAGTTAACATGCCCTTTATCTATGTGGACATAGTTAAGTTAATAAACAGCAGCTTAAAACAGATTTAAAAAAAGAAAATAATCCAATAAAATAACTAGAGTCTAGAACAGAGACCTTATCTTCTGAACAGAGGAAAGAAAACTAACAAAAAAAGGATTTCTACTATTAGATAAAAAGCTGTCTCACAAAAACAGTAAATACAAGCACTTCAGAGTCACAAGCTAAACCTTTGGGTGGAAATTAGCAAGATGTTTTGAACAATAAGTAGAGGTGTATTTAGAAAAAGAAGAAGATTTTTCGGACTTTCCTTGATCCGCAAAAGAACTTTAACATATTATAGAGTTTCAATATATGATTAGAATTATGATAGTATGTTTCCCCAATAGTTACATAAAACATAAAACCCTGTTTAAAAAAGGGATCTATTATGCCCTTTTCCAGCCACACATTTTTCTGGGACTTGATTGGAGTAGCTTTGTATGACTCACATTTCTAAATAGTTCTTATTTCTGAGAATTAGTGCAGCTCCTCAGTTCATCCACTGTCTAAACCAAGCTGTTTTAGCCCATCTCCCTTTAAATCATCTTTCTTCTAATTGGTTGCACCTCACAAATAAAGTATTGAGATGACCGTGTCAGGACATCCCCTCTCAGACAGAACATAAGGAAAAGTGTAATAAAAGACAGTTGAGATGGGCTTCCGCCGCCGAATTGAATAAATTGTTAACAAAATGGACAGATAACATAATAGATCCCATTTAACTCTTACAAATTATGCCTTCTGTAGTACTGGCTCATAAACTGATAAATAGTTGCTTCAGTTCCTCACCCGACAGCAGCACTCCTTTCTCCCCCACCACAGTGTCAAAGCCTTTAGGAAACGTCTGGATGAAGTCATAGGCGTTGGCTACTTTGGCTGCTCTGTAGATATCCTCTGTGGTTATAGCATCTGGATCCGTCGCTCCATACGCAATATTCTCTCTTATAGAGCAGGAAAAGAGCACCGGCTCCTGCAAGAGGAAGGCGAAAAGTAAAGGAGTGAGTCATGCAGAGTAATACATTAAGTGTTGTGTCTGCTGTATTTACCATGTGCTGTGGGGGATACATCTGTTGCACAGTGCCTTGAAAAAGTATGAGTAAAGGTACTTTAAAAAAAAAAAAAAAAAGCACATTTATACATTAATTAAACTTTTACACAATTTGTCACGTTACAAATACAAACTTAAATGTTTTATTTGGATATTATGTCATGGAGCAAAACAAATTAGCACATAATTGCGAACTGGAAGGAAAATTATACACGGTGTTCAAAATTTGTTTACAAATAAAAATCTGAAAAGTGTAGTGTGCATATGTATTCAGCCCCCTTTACTCTGATACTCCTAAATGCTCACCTTTCTTCAGAAGTCACCTAATTGGTAAAGAGAACCTGTGTTCTGTGTGCCCCCCTAGTATTGGCCTAGGGGGGCTGAATGCATGCCACAATTTTCTGACTTTTATATCTAAAATATTTTGAACATCATTTCTTCCATCATTCCTTCCAATTATGCGCTACTTTGTGTTGGTCTATAAAATCCCAGTAAAATACATTCAAGTTTGTGGTTGTAACTTCACAAAATGTGGGAAAGCTCAAAGGGTATCAATTATTTTTTCAAGGCACTATGTAAAACAAGTTAACCATCAAAGTATTACCTGGCTAACAGTTCCAATGTGACCTCTGAGCCAGTAGGGATTTAAATCCCTGATGTCGTGACCATCTACGGTGATCTTACCTGAAGAAGGATTGTAATTCTTAGGAGAAAAACAGCAACCATTTGAAATGCATTTGCATCATTGTTGGTGAGAAGGCAAAACAAGCTCACTCTCACCAGCATCGGGGTCGTACAGCCTGAGGAGAAGTGAAACCATGGATGATTTCCCTGATCCACTGGTCCCCACCACAGCCATGATGCTACCAGCTGGAACCGAAAGATTCAGGTTCTTGAAAATGGGGGCTTCTTTACGTGTCGGGTAGGCAAAAGAGACATCACAGAACTTGAGCTGGCCTTTCAGCTGATCTGCAGGAATGATTTGGCCTTCTGTGATGAAGCAGAGGGAGACAAAGACAAAGACAAAATTTAATATATTAAACCAGTCAAGTGAGATTTACTAATAACTCTTTTAAAATTAAAATAAAGCTACTAGATCGAGTTTCAACACAAATCTTAAAATCTAAATTTGATATTATGATGCTTTAACAGAGAAGCCAAAAATGGGGATAAATCAAAGGATATTTAAAACTTTTTATGGACTCGTGTTTTACAACTAAAGTCTTCAATTTATTCATACACTCTATCAATATTTCAAAGTCTGTCGATTATAGTAACAATAAAACCTCTGAAAATTAATATACAGGACAAAACATGCTTTTACACAGTAATAAGGGATGGAAATCGAGAACTGGTACTTGCAGAGAACCAGTTCCACAGTAGTCCAATTCCTTGGAATTGTTAGTCTGCTTGCCTATCATTCATGCTTATCGGTTCCACTTGCACTCGTGCTACCATCAGCTGATTTCAGTTTGTGTGCTGGAGGAGGGAAAATAGTGGTGCAGTCTACAGTGTGGATATACAGATTACTTTTATTTTTTTTGGACAAAAGGACAAGAGGGTGATGGTAAAGTTGAAACTGCATCTATGCCAGAAATAGCTGCATTACGCTGCTAACACAACTTCGCCTCTTTGTAAGCAAAGTAACTATAATTAGTTTTGTGAGTAATGACAGAAACACTGATCACACCAAAGAGGGGAAATATCTCCAAACATGCACAAACATCTGAACAAACAGTATGCAGTTAATTTGTGCAAATGCAATGTTTTTGATATCCATCTAAGTAATGGTGGTGACTCTCAAAGAGGAGCCAATGTGAACCCCATTAGAATCCATAAGAGAACTGAATTGATAAGTGATATCAATAATGAAACTGGAATGGCTAACTTCTTAACAATTCACATCCCTAACAGTGATGCAATATATTCACCTTTCCAACTACTTTTTATAAGAAATGGTTTAAGCTTCAGGGTGGTTTTTGTTCCTAGTGTTTGTTCTCGTCTAAATGAATCTGAAAACTTGTTTTAAGTTATTGTTTAAATAGAGAAAAATACAAGCAAGTCAAAATGCATCAAAACAAACCAAACAGGAATGTTCACCACACTTATTGGACAAATATATCCTCAGCAGGAGCAAGACTGTAAATATAAAAAGGTCCTGTGTTTTGTTTGAGTTCACATATCAGAGAGCACAACATTCTCTGGCTTAAGTAACTTGTACATCTAAAGACACAGTTGGTATTTTCTGTCTCAAAGGACACCTGACCACTGTGTAGGTAGAGAGGAGGGAGCACAATGCCTTTCCAGCCAGAACACATACCAGTATCATCCATCATTTAGTAATCATATGTGTGTGTGTGTGGGTGTGTGTAAAATTTGCATTTACACTATCGCATAACATGAAAACAGTGATTGGTGGGGATCAATTTAACAGTCTTGGCCCAAGTTTGTCTCAGCATTTCAACTGCTCTTTCGCTCTCACTCTCTTATATGTACATGCATGCTTTTGAAAAGCATTGTTGAAGAGCACATTGAATTTCATGGTTTTATGAATTTTCTAGATTAATTTGTGCAACCTTTTGTATTGGTGGCACTCTCTCACACACACAGTTTCTTTTTACTTCTTCATGGATCAATCCATGCATGGGTGTGATTAGCAGTCACACTACATACGTACTATGCCTGGACTCACTTCTCTCAGGGCACAGTACACTTCCATTACTGTAAGTATACCCTAAAAATGACAGGTGTACATTAGAAAGAGAACATTTTGGGAAAGTATGGACACTTGTTGGTCTTTACTTTCTGTAAGAGTTAAGAGTTGATTGAAAAAGGTTAAAATTAGACTTAGGTTAGAGGGGTAGTGTGTGTGTGTGTGTGTGTGTGTGTGTACTGACCATTTAGAGGAAACTCAGGCTTTCTGTCCAGCAGCTCCCAGAGCCTGGCCCCAGCTCCAAAACCCTTCATCAGCACAGAGTAGAATGAACTCAGACCTGCAAGTAAAAGCCACCACCGTTGCACAGTTAGCAGTCACACAGAGACACACTGCAAGCACTGATGTAAATTGTCAGGTAAGGAAATTAATAATCAGAATCATGTATGTGTATGAATACGTGCATCTTACCTGCAATACTGATGCCCACCCAAAAGGTGTACATGAGGAAGGATGAGAGCTCTCCCACAGTCATGTGCTGACTGGCTGTCAGAAGGCCTCCTTTGTAGAGCACCGACAGGATCATCATGTTACCACTCAGACCAGTCTGAAATACACACACACACACACACACACACACACACACACACACCAATCACATGTTTTCCAATTAACATAACATCTGGGACCACTGCTCCTCAATTACACTGATAATCGTTTATAAGGGAACCAGCACAAGAAGCTAAATGTTGAATTTTCTCACCACCCTGTCTTAACATCTGTTACAAATACAAATTTATCATTCGATAGCATTTATTTGAGATATAAGCCAGAGAAACTGAAATGAGATGTAGGGAGCAAGAATTGCAGACACTAATACTCCATACAAACTTATGGGCAGAAGAAGAAGAAACTCTTCACAATAATGAAATCTACATCAACATGCTGGCTACATATTGCCTTGCTAGCTAAATATTTTTTAAATATTTTTTAAATCCATCAGAGCAACAAGAAATTTTATCATACAGTACATATTTGTTGTTCACAGTGTATTAGATGGTGCTGACTAAATTCTGTATTACAGTTTGGTCTGTAAAAGGAAGTGAATCATCTAAGCTTCATTTAACCCTGGCTAATGGAAACAGCATATAGATATCCAAGTTTTAAATATATACCTCTTTAAAGGTTATAAAACTGGACACGCTGCGTTGCATTAAAACCTTCAACAGAAATTAATTCTTTTATTCTCCATCCTTGTATGGGAAATTGGGTCATACCCGTGTTAAGAGTCAATGTCTTGTCTTCCAAACTGTAAACTGTAAATTGTATATTCTAATTGTAACTCTCTAGCATATATTTATCTATTTTCTTCTCATTTTTATATCTATTTATAAGCTTGTTTTTGCACTTATGTAACCGGAGCCTCGTCGTCTCGTCTCTCTGTATGCTGCACTGGATATAGCAGAGATGACAATAAAGTTTACTTTGGCTTTGACTTTGTTTATTGCGCCAAGCTCAAACTATGGGGGCAAAAAGCAGAAGCTTGTGTGCAACACCTCATTTGCTAACCGATTTCATTTGCATCACTAAAAGGACACAAACACACAAACGCACTCACCACTCCGAAGAAACCAGCCCGCATCACAGCCTCCTTCTTAGCCAGGTTGAGGACGTGGTCTGTCTTCCGTGTGTATTTGTCGACTTCTAACAGCTCCTTACCGAAAGCTCTGACTGTCCGCATGTTGCTGATTCGCTCCTCTGCCAACTACACACGCACACACACACACTTTTATTAGGACTTTGCTGATGGAAAATGAAATTATCAACAAGCAAATTTACTCTGCCAATTTTATAAAGTTACCAAAACAAGTGGAATATTTATATAATATGTACACAAAACAGAGGGAGAGAGAAACAGTAAATAAGCCAATTTACTGAATGCCACACTTTGTTATACTGAGTCCCTTCAAAGTAGCCCCACAATGAATTACTAAATGTAGTAAGCCATTTTTATTGTGCTTTATTGAACAGTTTTCTTATTTTTCCATCACTTTGTCATCTCATATTTAGCTGGTTACATAGAGTTTTATTGCATTTCTTTGCCTTGTTTGCCTTTTATTATTATTATACATGTTATTTGTACTTCTACTTCTATACTACTCATAGGTCCACCACTGGCACCCTGTGTTTTTCACAGACGAGAGCAGGTTCACTGTGAGCACATGTGACAGACATATAAGGGTCTAAAGAAGCCAGGAGAGCATTATGCTGCCTGTAAAATTGTCCAGCATGAGCAGCTTGGTGGTGGATCATTTATGGTCTCTGTAGGGATATCCATGGAAGCACGCACAGATCTCCACAGGTTAGGTAACGGCATTCTGACTAGGAATCGGGATGAAATCCTTGGACTGGTGCAGTGGGTCCTGGGTTCTTGCCAGTGCACGACAATGCCAGGCCTCATGAGGCAAAAGTATGTAGGAAATTCCTGGAGGATGAAGGAACCGATACCAATGAATTGCCCCCATGCTCGCCTGACCTAAATCTAATAGAACACCTCAGGGACATTATTTTTTTGATCTGTCCAATTTATGCCAGGTTGCAGCTCAGACTGTCCAGGTGCTTACTGATGCCCTGGTCCAGATCTGGGAGAAGAGTCCCCACGACACCACCTGTTAACTCCTTTGGACCATACCCCAGCGTTGTCAGGTATGCATACAAGCATGTGAGGCCCATACAAACTCCTGAGTACCATTTAGAGTTGCTGCAATGAAATTTCTGTAAAATGGACTAACTTGATGCATCATTTATTCACTTTGATTTTCAGAGTGTCTTTAAATTTAGCCCTCTTTAGGTTGATAATTTTCATTTTCACAAACATCCTTTCATTCCTGCGTAAGTACTTTTCAACACCAAAAAGCAAAATAATCATAAAGAAAAAAGTTCAAGCTTTTTAACCCACACGCTGCTTCACTGCAGCAACTTCGGTCTGTTTGCGTACCTGTGTGGCTTGTGCGAGTGCATCCTGTGTGCGCTTGGAGATGGAGCGAAGGTATCTGCCATAGATGACAGCAATAATGGCCATAGGTGGAACAATCAGCAACACAAAGCTTGCAAGACTGGGGGAGACGTAGAACTGCAAGAAGAAAGAAAAGAGAAGAAAAAACAGAGTTCATTAAAATAAATGGAGAAAACAAGGAAGGAAAGCAAGTTCATAGCAAATGGCTACACACTGTACGGGTGAAATTTCATTTAGATAAATCAAATTTAACTACTGAAAAAGCAGGATGTGTAAAGGAAGAAAACACAAAAGGAAAATTTTTAAACTTATATTTTTTACCTTTTTGAAGCTCTGGAAGGTTCTACAGAACAATAAAACATCACCCAAACCTACTAAATAAGAGAAAACTGCTTTCTGTGCCTTTGTGATATTAACATTACTATATATATATTACTGAATTTAAGTAGTGTCAATAAAACTCCTAATAATTCTTGTAACAAGGCAGAAAATCTTTTTATTCTTCTTTTGTGTTGAATGAAAGCATTTAGAAAAGTAAGCTCACAGTGACATGTCACAAGATTTAGTCGATTAATAAAGCTATCATGCCAGTATCGATTCATCCAATATAACATCTGATTTCATTCATTTGCTTGAGTATAGTACAAGAGGAATTCATTTTACTTCCTTACAAGGGATGAAAAATGTGTGTGGTTTGAAGGTTTTTGGTGCCTTTTGTTTGATGTTTTTTTGATTTCAGTAATGAGCAGAGTTTGTTCAAGGCGTGGCAGTTCTTCACCAAAATAAAACCATTTCCTAGTTTTGATAAACCAGTTTTACAACAGTCCTAAAGTCTAAGAACAGCATTGTGCCTTTCCATTCCACACTACCAGCAGCGTGGAATGGAAAACTGCAGATAAAGAAGACACTTCCTTGTAGTGAAAGAAAAACAAAACTATCCACGCTCTGCTGGAACACAGCTCATTAACTGAAGCAGCTTTTATGTAAGTGGGAGAGATATTTAAGGGAGGTTTTTAAAAGGAACTACATGACTTTTCAGGTTTAAGATGACATTTTCAACAATTCTTCATTCCTAAAGGCAATACTGATAACAGGAAAAGACTTTACCACTTCTTGCACAGTGGCTACACTTTTAAGATGGATCAAGGATCAAGATGTCACGCACTACTGAAAAGAAGTATTTGGCCACACCTCTTATTCTGTGAATTCAGGTTTTTCCAGTACCATTGCCACAGATGCATTAAAAAAAACACACACAAAACCCCCAAACAAAACAAACAATAACAACAACAAAAATCACCAAACTATGCACGCTACCTTTACAAATATTTGTGAAAGAATGCATCATTCTAAAGAGCTTGCCAAATTCAAGCGTGGTACTGTCACAGGATGCCACCAGTGCAACAAGTCAGTTTACGAAATTTCTTCTGTCCTAGATATTGCACGATTAACTGTAAGTGGTATTCTTGGAAAGTTGAAAGTTTAGGAAGCACAGCACCTCAGTCATGAAGTAGCAGACCATGTAAAGTTACACATCAGGGGTAACTGAGTGCTTAGGAGCATAGTTACTGAATCAACAGAGCCTCTCCTCTGCTGATTGAATAACCGCAGAGTTCCAAAGCTCCTCTGGTATTACATGTTTAAATGTACAAGTAGCTCATGTAGCTACATGTGTAGGTACCGATGCTTTTGTCTAGATAGTATATTTTATTGTCTCCAAGGAGCAATTTAGACATGTGCACAAAATCACATAATCATCCAGCAAACAGTACTAAATTAACAATAAATATGCCATAAAAAGCCACAAAGTTTAAGGTCCATAATAGCACATTAAGAATATAGATATTTTTCTGCCACAAGCAAAAATATGAGAACGAGCTTGTGGCGGCCATAAATTTACCCCAGCAACAAGGAATGCTGTTATCTGATTGGCTGGTAGGTTGCTAAGCCACAACAGCTCTGAACCTGGTAGGGAAAAATTAATTGAAACGCTAAAAAAAGGAGGAACAAAACAAACAAAAAATGTATTTAAAAAAATCAAATAAATCAATATCAAAACTTTACATCGCTATTTCAAATGAACTTTTTACCCTGATTTAGCTCGATATATAGAAGCAACTTCAACTCCTTAGTCAAGAGGTGGCTAGGAACAGCCAGTAGTGACTAGGCCTTTGTTAAAGTTCTAAGCTTATACAAGTGAGGAATGTCATTCAGGTTCACACCTGCAATTTCGTGGCACACTTTGGGTGATTAAAGTTCAGTTCCAGTACTAGCTAACTAGATGACTAAATAGAAAGTAAGAACAGATTCAATAAAACTGAAATAAAACATTCTCATGAGCCAATGAGCTTTTCTACAGACAGTATTCATCTGAACCTCAAAGGCCAACTTGTTATTAAACTAAAGTGCCAAGTTATTTATGCTGCTACACATGCTTGAGATGGATGTAGGATTCTTCTTAAAATCCACAACTATTTCTTTAGTTCTTTATGCATTTCTGCCCAAGGACAACTTGCACCATTTTGTGAAATCGCCTATTATAAGGCCATCACAGTCATCACTATTCAGAAGAGATACCCTGTCTTCTGTGAACCTAACAACATGGCGCCTTACATATTGACTTTGGCAGTCCCTAGTGTAACACAAACAAAAGAAGAGCAAAACCACAACTTTGTGGTGATCTGGCAGAGGTCGGAATAACATTAGATAAAACACTATTAACCTTTTCACTGTGAGCTTACAATTGAAGATAATTATTTTTGTGGCCAACAAGACATTGATTACGTTCTTATGTATAGATGTTAGACAATTAAAAGGTCTAAAAATACTTCTCTGATATGGTGATTTTCCTTTAGTAACTGGCCAAAACCTCTGTGGCAGGCAGTGTTGGTCAAGTTACTTGAAAAAAGTAATTAATAATTAATTACTGATTACTTCTTCAAAAAAGTAATCCCGTTACTTTCCTGATTACTTATTTTCAAAAGTAATTAGTTACTTAGTTACTTTTAAAAAACATGATACACAACCTGAATACGTAATAAAGAAATAGACCTTTCAGCCCAATTCTATTTTTCTGCATAATCTATCATATAAAATGTAATCAAACGAAAAATTCTCTTTTTAAAATTGTTTTATTAGTTTTAATCTGTTAACTTTATGCACATTGCATCTAGAAAAAATTAAGTTGTATACAACAGTCTTTGACTTGTAGAAATTTGTTTAACATTTAAACCTATTTTCTGCATATTCCAGCATATAAAATAAAATCTTTTTTTGCGTTTACACTCACTCTTTCAAATAGATGCAAGTAAAACACAGCAGAAAATAAATAAAATCAAAGACTAAGCGGCACTAAGTCGTGTTGCTCTTAAATCTATTTTCACCTGTTTAGCAGGAG
>VUQG01034880.1:0-13025 GCA_015106755.1 Etia nguti
GTGTGCTTGTGTCTGTGTACCCAGTCTTTCAGGCGAGCTGGAGGCTGAGCTGCTGGGCTGCGACTGCAGAGGAGTGTTGGTTTCGTCAACTGACGGGGAGAGCGAGGGGCTGTCGCACACTCTCTCCTGCAGACGGGGAGGCAATAAATGAAAGTAAGTGGAGGGATTCAAACATGATGGTTACACTGGTTTATAACTGGCTGCCAGAGATTAAAGCTTTCTAATCATTCTGATAATGTCATAAAAATAAACTTTATCAAAGTTTTCATTGATAATAAGACAGTTGAGTAAGACTGGCTTTGGATGGTCCGCTGCGATATGAAACGCAGTTTTTAAAAAAGGCATCCAAAGGAAGGATTAAAAAATAAACAAAAAAACATACAGAAAAACTTTACGTGAAATGATTAAATTAATGTGTATGTATAGAAATACAACTAATTCATATTTTGTCAGAAATTTTTATTTTTGTATGAAAAAACCCCCCAAAAACTTGAAGATATTAAATTGGCAGCAACACAGCAAAACTTCCCAAATCCAAATTTCCTTTGGATATTTTGCTTGAAAAATGTATTTATTTATTGCATGTATTTATTTTCACTTAAAAGATGTATTTATTATTATGAAACAATACATCATTACATATCTTTAGAAACTCTAACATCTATTCCAACATTTTCACACTCTGCACCACTGCATGTATGAATATAAAGATGATATACGTGTTGTTATTGGCTGTGTAATGCAACGTACATTGAGAGCAAAAGAAAAATAATCCCTGTATGTGTACACATACTTGGTCAATTAAAGCTGATACTGATTGCACTGCAATTTAAACCAAATAAGCTTTTCTCAACAATTTAAGGACTCAATCTGCTTCTATAAAAGGCTTTAATCTTTATACTTGGGTCTACTGTGTTATTGCGAAGCCTAAATATTTAGAAAAACAGGGTATATGGTAATCATCTGGTGGGCTACAGTGGCCACATAAGACTAAAGAGGACTGTAGTGGCAGACAAACTCTTGTATAATAGATTTATGTATAGATGTAAAAGATTTTTCACACAGGAGTTCCTCATGGATCCCAATCGGATCCTCTGCAGTTGTGTGTCGTGTTACCTTGATGACAGGCGCACGGTGTACGTGAGTGTGTATCTGCTGGGCTGCAGCGGCCATGTTGGCAATGGTGCTTAGGTGGTTCATCTGTGACATCGCCATGGCAACAGACGCAGGCGGCAGCCCCATGGGCAGCAGAGGGTGGGGCATCATCATGAAAGGCAGATCCAACCCTGAGAGACAAAAAGAAAGGATAAACTCTCCTCACTCTGAGGCAACCTGACATTAAGGCAGGGGGTCTCAAACTGTGAGGTGGACCCCACTGGTGGGACGTGGATAATACCTAGGTGAAAGACAGGAAGTGAAACCAAGATGAATCCATATCATTTATTTCATTTTTGGAGAAAAGTTCTTCCTAATGCTATTGTGCTGACATTGATTTCAGTTAAATTCAAGTGGGATTTTTTTTCCACATATAATGATTGTTAAGAATTGTTGGCTGTGGAGCAGAAGATTATTATAGTTACCCAAAACTAAACTAAAAACTTAAAACTAGATGTGAAAAAAACTTTTTAGTTAACTAAAAAGGTAAAAACCAGACTTTAAAAAAACCCAACTGAAATGATTTTGTGAACTTGGAAAACAACTAAAATAAAATAAAACGAAAATAAAACTGGTAAAAATTCTATTACAATTTGTCTGATTAGGCACTGATGGATGTGTTTAATGAGAAGTTAATAGTCTACAAAACTGTGAATTACTGCTTTCAAAAAGTTCTTAAAAAACACACACAAAAAAAATCTGTAAAAACAAATTTATTTACACTTTTACACATTTTCCTGAATGGTTAATAACTAAAATACATAAATAAACCTTTGGTATTATATATTTCAGTTGCATATTCACTTTCACGTTTATTGCGGGTACGTTTATTTTTCATTTGAGTGTTCCTCCGACATATGTCCTCCATATAATAATAATTAAAAAAGACTAAAACTAACAGTGAAACTAATAAAAACTAAAGCAAAACTAAACATTTTAAAGCAATAAAAAGTAAACTGAAATAAGGAAATCCACCCTGGCGACGAACTAAAATTAAACTGGATTAAAAACAAAAAGTACAAATAAAATAAAAAATAAAAACAAATGAGAAAATTAAGAAAACTATAATGGTGGTGAGGCCCAACACAAGTGCAGCCTCCCAGAAAAAGCTTGCAAATCATTGCTTTAAAGCAACTTAATATAAGCATCCACTGGTGTAACAGCAGAAATATGACATAAAATGAAGAAAAGCCGAATATGTTTTCTTTTTAACACGAGTAAAATATTATATACAAGATCTTTTTTTTCTCTTTCTCTTTTTTTTTTTTTACATTTGGTTACTTGAAGCTTGATGGTGGAAACGAGACAGTAACACAGTCTGAGATTGTGTCTGTGAACTCAGGTTGAACTTAACCTTGAGGAGAGAGGGAGAAGGAGAGGTGTCATTTCAGTGTCGAATATCTCGCTAACAAAAGTTAACCAAGCAGAGGAGCACAGAGAGAAAGAAAGGCAGGAAGACAAATAAAATATGGAGGTCAGAGGGTTGAAGGGTGACGGGGTGAAAGAAGGAAAAAAGGGAAGGTCAGTTTTGTTGTTTTTTTCTGTTTTATTTTCTGCTTGCTCTCTTTGAATATGTAATGTACTGATGCATGTCCTGTCTCCAGGTTTTGTGCTTTATCTCTAGCTACACTTTTACGTTTATTCGCCCAGCTCTCCATTTGATCCTCCTCTTACCCACCTCTCAGTTTGCCCTCTTTCCCTCCCCCTCGTCTTCCTCTCTTTACCTCGTGCACAGATGCACACCGGCAACCACACATTTCACCGTGTTTGTTAGGACTATCCATTAGCTTCGATTCATCCTTTAAAACCCCCCTCCAAAACCTCTTAGAAGTCCAACCTTGACCTCTGACCTCCAACCTCAGTGACCCCCCTTGACCCTCAGATAGGCCACTTATTTTCCAAGACGAGCTCCCAGCTAGACTTGACCAGATGCCTCAGCTGTCCCACACACAGACACACACACAAATGTGCAGCGGCTGCTTTCATTCCAATGAAACAATAACACTGATTGCTGTTGTCGTGACGATTGAAGTGATAGAATAATCAATGTGAGTGTTTGTTGCCGCCGCTGTTCTTTTTTGTGTGTGTGCGTTTGTTTGTGTGTAAATATATTACTTCTGCAGTTAGAGAAGGAGCGAGTATGAGTGTGTCTCTGTTTATGTGTGTGTGTGTGTGTGGTGTTGATGAATTGAGTCATTTAGTAGAGTGTGTGCTGATTAATCCCGGCAGAGTGTTAATACAGGAGATGGGAACAGATTAAATGGCGTACATTAACAAATATTGCCACCCTTTAAACACACATACACACAAACTCTGTGTGTGTGTGTGTGTGTGTGTGTGTGTGTGTTGTCCTTTTTTTCCATGTGGTTTGTCTCTCGTGGCGTGGATGGTTGCACTCACTGTTGGCCAGTAGCTGTTGCTGCTGGAGTTGCTGTTGCTGATTGACAGCTCCTAAGGCGGGCCCCCTCCCGGCACCTCCCGCTGCACCACCAGTACCAGCTACTCCTCCTCCTCCTCCTCCCACTGGTGGTGCTCCTCCACCACCACCTCCTCCTCCTCCTCCCGGCCCTCCGCTGTGGGCACCAGCAGGGGGGCTGGTGAGACGTTCCTTATCCCAGGAACACTCACTTCCTCCTGGGTAGAGATGGAGATATTTTTATTCCAAAAGGGACAAAAATAACAAATAAATACATGTTTGTGTGTCTTTTCTTCCTCAGTTTTAAACAACAGTTCATCAGTTCATCCATCTCTGGGTACATTTCTGGGGAACCAAGGACTCTAGTATCTAGTAGTGTGGCTAAAAGTTGCTTTCTGTTACAGTCTTACAACAGCGTCAGACAGGTAAATGGACAGGGTACCACTATGTTAGAGCCCCCCAAATTGTAACCACAGCCTTTAAACCTTTAAACAGAAAAACTGACATTTCATAATGAGACCTGAGTGGGACACCTGTTACAAAACAGTGTTAAGCATAGACTGTAAATAAAAGATGGGTGTACTAGCAAGTCACCCATTGGCTAGCACGGCATTAGAAATCTTGAGCTGAGCATTTTTGTTGTTGCCATCTTACTGTTGTGAAACCAGCAAGTAGGCTGTAGATCTCATTAGCTTGCCTATCTTAAAGCATGCCCTGCTTTGTCATCCTTTTTTACCCTAAGGTGGACAATAATGTACAAACTGAACATCACTTCCTGTTCAGATAGACTTAGAATTAACTACTGAGACCCTAAACTCGCAAGGAAATGTTTACCAAGGCCATAAATTAAATAGGTAGTATGGTTGCTTTATCTGAAACTACACAACTGGACGTGTTTTTGCAACTGACAGTGTTGCCCCCTGTTGGCCGTTAAAAGACTAGCCATGTTGCTCATTTACGTCTGCACTACGTGAAGATATTCAAAGCTATATTTAGTATAAGCACAGTGGTTACATGAGAGCATGTGACTAATAAAAGTTTCTGTTTGATTATTTAGTGAAGTCTGACTCAGTATTCGCTCTAAAAGAAAATTGATCCTGTTAAGTCTCATTAACTCTGACTTTGAAAGTTTATTGCACTTCTTTTGAGACTCTGGGTATTTATTTGACAGGACAGTGCAGATAATGTACAGGAAGGTGGGGAGATTGAAACACAGGAAGTGGTCTGGGGCAGACTTGAACCAAAGCCTGTGCAGCAAGTACTCTAGCTTTCAATATATAGATCACCAGGTCAACCAGCTAGCGGTACCCTGCACTTAATGGCTCAGTCACACTAGAGTAAAAATATAACAGTAACCTCCTTCCAACTAGGAAAAATCTGTGGTTGCCAAGTGATTTGATTACATTTTTTTGTTTTGTAGACAGATTGCAAGTAGTTGTAGTGACCAACTTGTCAATCACTTTAGATCGTAAGTGATTGGTGATCTGACTGCAATCACTCTCAGACAATTAGTTTCATTTATAGATACAGACCGATGACTGCAACTCGTCTCTGACACGTCTCTTTACAACACAGGACTCGACTCAGCTGGACCCTGACTGGTTGTATTCTGGTCATATTCCTATATAAAGGCTAAACTTTCAGAGCACCTGTATAATTTTGCAGCAACTACATCGCTATTTGTTGAGGAGTTTCTGAATTTCTGTTTCAAATCTGTGAGGTTCTGGAAGGATTCTGAATGTAAGTAACGAGTGTAAATTGCAACAGATATATAATTTGCAAAGATTTTTCACAGTTAATCACAAACGGATTGCGTGTAATTTCCTACTTGACCCCATTCAATCACAAACCTCAGCTCACTGGTTGCATGTTGTTGCAGACCTGGCCCATGTCTTCGAAGTAACCATTTTAAGGGCAACAGGACTGCAAGTTAATTGCACACAGTTGCAGTACTTTTGTTTGTGCCACAGTCACAAACCTTCAGATTTTACCTGGTGTGACCGAGCATAGTGTAGCTCTGCCCTGTATGTGGGGAGCACAGGAGTTAAGCACAGAGGAGAGAGATTAGCGTGACTATAGATGACATTAAAATGTAGAAGAGACTCTTACAGTGGAAATGTGAAAAGAGTGAAGTGCACATAAATGAGGTAGAAAGAAAAGCCAAATTAAATATTTTGTCTCCATTTTTAAAATTTTATGTTTTCTCAGAAAGTCAGAGGTCTCTGTGGAGCAACTTGAAATATTGAGTAGACCACTACTGATGGATAGATCGATAGTTAGAATTCAAAGCTTCTTCAAACAGCAGGAAACATTTGGTTTTCTGGGAAATTAAAAGGAAATAAAGAAAGTGTCTTCAATCCTGTTTCTTATAATTAAAGATGATAAATTAGCTTGTACACAATCACACGCGTGTAAATGACTGACTGAAGCATTATTATTGTGTCAGCTTTTGTAGCCCGATAAAATGATGATCACCCAAACTTTTTTCCATTGTTTGGTTGCAAAATGAATTTAATCGCTTTCTCACTTCACACCTTCATTCCCATCTCCATCCTCTCTCTCTCTGTATAATGCTGCCTCTCTCGCTCTGCACATCCCTCTCTCTGCTCCCCTGTTCCCTCTCTCATCC
Organism: Etia nguti; assembly: GCA_015106755.1. Taxonomy (NCBI): domain Eukaryota; kingdom Metazoa; phylum Chordata; class Actinopteri; order Cichliformes; family Cichlidae; genus Etia; species Etia nguti. Next base: position 6,201 of record VUQG01034880.1, read on the forward strand.
ATCTTCATCTCCCTCCATTAGTTTGAATTAGCAACCGTCTCTCTCTATTATTGCCTACTGAATTCCCTGCGCTCTGTGAGTGTGTGTCTGTGTGAGAGTGTGTGTGTGTGGATGACAGCTGGGCCTCATCCCCTCTGCCATTTACACCGGGGAAGAAAAGAAGTATAAACAGATGGGCAGATGTTCTCTCTCTCTCTCTCTCTCTTCTCATTTTTTCCTTGGCCTTGTCCTCTACCTCCCAGCCTCTTTTTTTTCTCTTTGCCTCTCCTCCATGTTTCTCTGTCTTTGACTTTTTTGGGGGTTCTTCGCATTTCCATGTGAGTCTTCTGTGTGTCTCTTCCTCCTTTTTCTGTCTAACCTTCTTAGAAACTTACACCTTTGCTCTGAGGCTACAGCTTGTAGTTCAGCACCTGGATTCCAGTTTAGCTGCTGCAAGTTGTGGCTATGTTTCCTTTAGTTTGGGGTCAGTAATTATTCCTCTTATTCATAACATTAGGATATGATCAAATCCCGTCTTAACAGGCTTTTAGTATGAGGGAGTGGGGACTAAACCCACAGCAAGTTATTTAAAGCTAATAAGAGGGTTGTGAGACTTTATCTTCTGACCTTATGGTCTTTTTAGGAAAAAGAATTCACTGTTTTTGTTACTTGCCCTCTATCCACTCCACTCCAGAGGATATCCACTTGGATAGATGAATTCAGATTCCTAAACCCTTATTAACTTCAGATATAGTTGATACACAGAATAAGGACTCTGTGTCCACTATCATTTCCTCTGATGCTAAACTACAAAAGGACAACCAGCTTGAACAGGAAGTATTAAGGAAGGAGGACACCTGACTACATGTTTTGGTCAAAGTCATCGCTCCACCTATTCACTTTTTAAAAACAAACCTATGGTAGCTGGGATAGGCTCCAGCCCACCCGCAACCCTAATAAGGGTAGGCAGAAGAGAAAGGATGAAACCTGCTTTAGGTTTATATGTGACTAATTATGGTGTCAAATTAAGTCTGCTACAAAACTTCTCTTCTCCTACTGCTTATTTAGGCATCAGTCACACAGGCCTAGAGACTGTGCTGGTCTGCAAACACTGCTCACCTTCAAAGGAAAAGTTGTGCTTTAAAAGGTTAAACTTTCACAGTCAGTGCTAGTAGTTTCTGTCATTATGCAAATGTACTGTTTATATAGTAAGGCTGGGGAAAGCAGCAGTCACCTGAGACTAAAGAAGTCAAAAATGTTTCTCCCACTGAAAACACAACACTTGGATGAACAGAATCAACTTTCTGGGATTTCCTTGACCTGGATGACTGAGCATCTATCATATGTTTAGCTTTTACAGTTTTCACAGTTTCTCCACTACTTGGCAAGCGGTTGGTGACTGTTTAGAGACAAGTTCACAGGCATCTCACATGCAAGCTACAGGTGTGCACACCAGTCTGCTGGTAACTAAAGCAACACCCTCTTTGCAACCGATTGCTCCTAGGGACTGCAAGAAATCATCAACCAGTCAGGGAATATTCATTTTTTTTCTAGCAGGATGCCAGGGGGTCACCATCTGGCATTGCTTGGCAAGAGGTGGGTGACTCTTTGCAGACAAGTCCCATGAGAACTACAGGTGACCACAATAGCTAGAAACTAAAGCAGCATCCTCTGTAGGACTGATTTCTCCTAATGATTGCCAGCAACCACTGAGTGAATATTCATTTCTCAGTCTATGTGTTCGTGTTCATGGATACGAAGAGTCACCATTTTTGTGGCCATCAGCAAGAATTTGTAACAGATGTATTTCATTAGGGAACATTTTCTGTACATTTTCAGAATGTTTCCAGACAAAGCAAGGATGTGTCACCATGAAAACCACGAAAACGGTGGAACCATTGCATTTTAAACCAACTGTGACCTTTTTAAAAGTATTTTCAATGCCTAAAGCTAATTGAGTAATTTTTAATGTTAAGAATGTATTTTAAATGAGTAACGTGATAAAATTAACATCCATGAAGTGTAGAAATCTCTGGCAATTAAAATGACGTCCACGCAGGAAGAGATTCACAGCAACACGCTGACCACATATTATAGTTTGCAGAGCAAATCCTAGCATAAGTTGGGGCTACTCTGACTTTCAGAGTTGGAAGTGTGACTTGAGGATGTTCCAATTTAAAATCTTGGGAATCTGACTTCAAATGGACTGCCGTGATTACATCTAGCTAAGTCATGCAACAACAATGTAATGGTGAACCCAGCCATCACTATCAACCACAAACAGCAGGAAGCCTTATGTAGTCATTTTTAATTCTAAATTTTCTCAAAATAAATGACAACATGCAATTTTGTATAAAACCTGCTGAAATGTGTTGCTTCATGTCCTCTTTAACAGAAACAACCACTTCTCCACAGAATTCCTAATTTATCACGGCAAATACGTTAAATACAAACTGCTTCCTTCACTACAGTGAACGTCTGCAAACATAATCTACTTAGTGATTTTGTCTCCTATCACAGCAGCTCCATAACCATAATCAGCAGGAGTTAGGGTAATGTAGCTCTTTCTTCATGAATATTGCAATTAGAGGCATATTTGAAAAATAATGAGATATTGCTTTACCTTCCTTTGTGAATACCAAGAAAACATAATCTCAATGTGGTTTTAAAAGTAATTACCCGTGTGTTCATCTCTCACTCTTGAGTTTATGGCCCTTTTCATTTGAGCACTCCTCACTGAAATAACACTGCTCTTGTTCAAGAATTAATTTTGATTTCATTCATTTATATTTAGTATTTCGTCCACGTTTCTATACAGGAAAAACACGTGTTTGCTTTTCTAACTTGACACAGAAAACTTGGCACGTGAGTTATAGTAATTTTGCTGGCATGCTTTGGCCCAGTGTCTCACATATTCTCACTGTTTAGTGGTTAGAAGCTGCCATGGAGACATATGTCATGTTACAAGCAATTTATACAAACCTGTAACCAAAGCTGCTGCCACAAAGTTGCTCTGTCTGAAACCATCATGTTGCTATGAAGTATTTAGGTGCAAGGAGTAAAAGTTTTTCCTCCTCATGTGTTATCAACCCCATCTTCTTTCTCACCTCCACCTTCAGTGTTTTATTTCCAGTCTGACACTGTGGAAGATCTGCATGTACACACCAAATCACACCGCCGCACAAAACGTCAGTGTGGACAAACAAATGGCGCGATGTGAAATGACATTTAAAAAAGAAGACTTTAAATGTGTCGATGTGACTCACAGAACGGCTCAAAAAGTGTTGCTCTATGATTTAAATGTCAGGTTTCATGTTGGTTAATGATACAGAAATAACTGCTAGCTGGCGATGTAAAGGTTTAACTCTGCAGCAGCATGTCAGCCTCTCTCCTCAAGAAGGCGGTAGGAAAAGAAGATTCAGGTGAGGTATTACAGCAATCAGAGGGGGTGGTCTCTTGAACCATGGACAGTTTACACCATTTGTGTACACTTATAGTATTTGTTCTTTGATTGTTGTACACATGTGACATGCTTTTAAAGCCAAGAACAGTCTTCTTCTTCCTTTGGTTTCTCTCTTTAGAGGTCACCACAGCGGATCCTCTTCCTTCATATCACCCTACTTCTAGCATCCTCCTCTATGACACCAACCCTCTGGATGTGCTCCTTCACTACATCCATGAAACTCGTTTGAGCTTTTCCTCTTCAACATCTTTTGTCCAATATATCGACTATCCCTCCTGTTCAAACCATCCAAGCCTTGCCTCTCTAACGTTGTCCCTCTGATGTACTCACTGTTAGGTTCTGCTTGCTGTTGATGGTCTTTCAAACAATTCTCACCAATAATTATCTGTCATTTTGGTATCTTGTCCAAGGGAGGATTTTTGATTTCGAAGTTAAAGGCAATATCTAAAAATTAACCTTATGAGTAAAAATAAGAAGAATCAGAATTTTAAATATTTTCTATATTTTTTGTTTGCTTGCTATATTACATGTAATGTCTTTGAGTGGACAGGAATGACAAGCACGGAGATATCAGGATTCCGAGCTTATAAAGAATGTGGGTCAGGGTCGTAAACAGTGGCTCCTTGGTTCATCCTTCCGTCCAGCACTCTCTGTTTTAATGCATTTGTCCTCATGTGTAAAATGTTTCTGTAATTATTTTCTTATCCTTCTACCTGCTGTTGTCGAAAGTTGTCTTAAAAAAATTGTGTTATATTTATGAATGAACGTGCGATTAATGCAAATAGACAAATTGCGCAGCTCCTCACGAACACGTTATTTCAAGTTCTTCTTTCTTCTATCCTTTCTATTGCACTTCCTCTCCTCCCATGGTCGCCGTTGTCTTTCTCTTCCTCGTTCTCTCATTGACAAAACAAAGATATGGTTTCCATTCACACATAAATTGGTCCTTCTCAATTTCCCATCATTCCAATCTGTGTTTTTCTCATTTCTTCGAAGGAAAAAAAACCAAAAATAAAAAAAACATGTGACTGTCACCATGAGCTGGACAAGCCCGAGCGATCGACTTTCACCCATCAAACAGCCAAACATCTCTTCTTTTTTCTTCCCATTTCCTCTCGCCCTAAATATCCCTTTCTTTCCTCATGAGTCCATTTTTCCCCTCGCTTTATTTTCTTTTTCATTTCGTTCCTCTGCGCTATTGTCTGCCACAGTTTCCCAGGCCGGTGTGAGTGTCCCTTACAAAGAAAACAAGGTCGGACAATGAAAAGAAGGCTTTCCACGCACTTACAAAACAAAACAAAGAGAAAAAAAAATCACTCTGAATGAAATAAAAGAAGGAGACGAACACGAAGACGAGCAGGAAGGAATAAATAAAAAAGAGTATAAAATGAGAGAATAGAGTAACTCTATCGGCCCATTTGCCAGGTCAGCTGAAGAAAAGGAAGAGAAAGAAAAATAGAAACAGGAGAGTCTGGGTGGAAACAGAAGGAAGGACCCCACGCTCTCTCCTTTCTTTTCCTTTTGCTTTTTGTTTTCCGTCTTTTTAATAATTCAGAGAAGCAAACACAGCAGAGATTGACTGAGTCGGAAAAGACGCGTGTGCCTAAGTTACCTATGAAAAAGGACTAAAACATAATACTGAGATATCCCAAAAAACAAATTTCTGATTACTCTGATTTTAAAATTACTGATATATACATTTGTTTAATGTTTCACCTATTGTCAGGCTGTAATCTGACCAGCACTTACATAAGAGACGAGCAAATTTCCATGGAATTCAGGCCTGTCATGTGTCCATACGCGGGGACAAACACTCAGGTTGAGTTTCATTACCTTTGTGAAGTTTTTTTTTTTTTGTCTGTCTTATTTCCTTTCATGTCTTCTGTCTTTTTTTGCTTTACCCTGCAGTCATTGGGCAGATAAGAAACTTTAAATGGTGTTAATCGATCCTCAGGGACCTCACAATGAAAGTAAATGGAGGTTTTACATTAACGGAAAGGCAGAGATGAGTAGAATCTGGTGATTTGAGGGCAGAATTGTCAAAGAGTTATAATTCATGATTTCCCCTGTTCCCAAATTTTGTTTGTGGTTTACTGAAATCCAAATAAGATGAAAGTAACAGACTACCCTACCAAAACACAACTTGATTGTTATTATAATTTTTTTAATAAAATCATGGTTTTATCTGTAAAGTTTCTTCATTAATTTATGTTTTTTTTAGATGTGCAATTTATTTGTCTTTTTTTAAATAAATACCACCACTCCACAGTAAGGTTGGACATATTTACTAAGGCTTACCCAATTAAGAACAGAACCTGGCAACACACGGCTGCTACTCACCCTCTGGATTCACTGATCGTCAGTATAGAGCACTTCTATTAAAAGCTGAAGTTTTGGCAAATTGCTGGTCTGAAGCATTCAGGTGCGTGTTAACACAATGCCAAGAAGGAACGATATCAGTAATGATCTTAGAGAAGCAACTTTGTTATCCAACCATCTGGGAAGGGTTAAAGGACATTTCCAAACAATTTTAAATCTGTCATTTCTGGAGAGAGAAAGATTATGCAAAATATTCAAGACAGCAGCTAATCTTCTCAGGAGTGGACGTCCCAGCAAATCACCATCAAGGTCACACCTTGCAATCGTCAGATAAACTGCAGAAAATCCCAGAGCTACATATCAGACTATGCAATTAGAAAAAGACTGAAGAAGTAGGCTTGTGTGGAAGAGCTGCCAGGAGAAATTATCCTTTCTCTAAAAGCAAAATGACAGTATGGCTTCGGTTTCATCAGAACAAACCTCAAGACTTCCAGAAAAACATCTGTTAGACAGTGGAGGCCAAAGTGGAGATCGTTAACCATAATGCACAGCAACATGTTTGCCACAAAGACTTCACACCAACTTTAAAGCATGGTAGTGGAAGGGTGATGATTTGGGCTTGCTTTGCAGGCACAGGACCCGGTCACCTTGCAGTCATTGAGTTGACCATGAACTCGTCTGCATATCAAAGTATTCTGGAGTCAAACGTGAGGCCCTTACGGGTCTGTCTGATGGCTAAAGTTTGGTTTAAATTGGGCTTAAACTGCAACAGGACGATGATCCCGAACACAGCAGCAAATATACAACTGAATGGCTTGGATTATATGAAATAATAATCATAATGACATGGTGTAATATGTCATGTTGGTCTTCATCTTAGGCTTTACATTTTTTTAATACGTCTTGATATGTACAACCTTAGAAAGAGGGTATACTTTCCTTTTCCTGTATATACTACACTAAGCAGTATTTTTTTTTTTTTTTACATTTTTTTAATATTTCTTTAACACATATTTCATTACCCTGTATTTATACATGTGTAATGACAAGAAAGCTGAATCCTA